>OMLB01010408.1:1488-19012 GCA_900302555.1 Myripristis jacobus | reverse complement strand
CCCACCCACACCCCCCCACTCACACACACCCACCCCCACACACACACACACACGCCCACACACACACACACACACACACACACACACACACACACACACACACACACACACACACACGTTGGCCCTCATTGCAGCTTCACTGTTCTTTGTTCAAGCCAAGCAAGGACCTCATTATTCAATAAGTTAAACCTAGGCCAGGCGGTGCTGTTGAGTCTTGCTTGTGTCTATGTGTGTGAGTTGGTGTGTGTGTTAAGTATGAGTTAAGGACTAATAAAGCGTAAGGCACCTAATTAAACAGTCTTTGTTTACGTTCTATTGCAGTGGCATAAACTCAGCAGGCACAATGCAGTGTGGTACGCCAGGTCACTATGCTCTCATTTGAATAACTACAGACAAAAGCAATGAGAGAGAAGGGGGCAATCAACTTCAAAAGAAATTCTTGCTTAATTGCAAAAGTGTGAGAAACTAACTGAAACGGAGGGAATGAGCTGATTAAACTTGTATTGAATACACTTTGCAGTTCCGTACGACGAACCAGTGTGCATTCATTTTTAAGGTAAATTGAAAATCCCCAGTGGATGCAAGTGCAACAGATAACATAATTTGATTAAAAGCCTTTATTTCCCAGCTCTGATTGCATCTTGGCCAACTTGTAGACATGGTAGAGTAAATTCAGCAAATTCAGTGTCTGAAAAAGACCAAAGGTAAACAGTTTCAGAGACCGAACAACTTTTGATCAACGTTCTATATTGTGTTGTTTCCCCGTCGTGAATTGCTGAAGCAAAAACACTATAGACAGCCTTTGAAGAATAACTAGCACGGACATGGAATGGTTCCCTCATACGGCCCAACATATACAGAAACAAACTGCACATGGATGGCTGGCCTTTTTTTAATTAGTAGGGAAACATGGATGAGAAATAATAATGAGAACCCACCCCCCTCCCCCTTAAAGAAAACAGAGTGGAAAACCTGAATGGGCAATCAGTGCTGTTCCGCCGGTGAGCATTCCTGAACTCAGCACTCTAATGGTGACATTCATTATAGGCCTTATTAGAATAAGCACAGACTTTATGATATAATAACAAATAAACCAGGCTGCACACACTGTCATAATTGCCAGAAATTAAAAGTGCCAAGGAACACTGTTACATTACCTCTCTAGCGGAATAGCTTCTGTGTGTCTTTCTCTCTCTCTCTCTCTCTCTCTCACACACACACACACACACACATGCACGTGCGCACACACACACACACGCACACACACACACGCACTCAAATGCACACATACGCACACACACGCACTCTGAAATAAAGTAATCAAGGTTATTTAAATGAGTGTGCAGGCTGAATAAACAGTGCAAACGGTGCAGAACATTACAGGCCAAACGTGCTTATGCATTTCTGATCTGGCAAGGGGGTGAGATGGAGGGTGGTAGGTGGGTGGGTTGGGTCCATTCACAGGCACAGTTGTAACCACTGTTGTGCCATACACAAACAATAACAACTATGTGCACTTTCATATGGACCTTTTGATCTGAACTGCACATGCAGAAGTTTAAAAAAAATGTTTTTTTGGCAGCACAGTTAGGGTCAATTTACATAATATACATATACATAATATACACTGAGAAAACAGAGCATCAGGGGAAGGCGGGGGTAGAGGTTTGGTGTGATCTGCCTCTGCACTTGAGGAAATGAAGCTAACGGGTTCCTGAATGCTACCAGCTGACATTCCCCTGCAATCCAAAGACTAATTGATTAAAGAGGTATGAATGTGTGTATGGAGGTGCTATTGAGTGTGCATGTCTGCATGGAAAATATATGCCATATGGTCAAAGGATTGCACCTAAATTAGTGTGAATGGGGTAACTGTGCTGTGTATCAGCACCATCCATTTGGCACATACAATATGCGCACAGCCACGTTTGGGATGCCATATGCTTCCAAACTGCAAGCTCCATGTGCAATCACAGACACACCAACTATGTATTTCAACATACATAATCACAAAGAGCACTGGCCTGAGGCCTTGATGAGAACAAACATGAAACAAACAGACAGCTAAGTTTCAGGCCCATTGTAAAAATGTTTTCATAATGTACAGAAAGCACATGCTTTCATATTTCAGGGGAAATTCACCTATCCACCCTCCTAAATTTACAACCCATTTGTTTTTTGTAAACACTGGCAGGTGGGCACACAACCCTGGGGCGCACAATGTGTGCTCTGTGTCTGCCTATAGAAGCTAAAACTACATTTCACTTTTTTCTGTGATTTGTTATCATTTTTCCAGTGGCAGTATAATGTAAGTGTATTCTGTTATGTCCCTGAGGCTTACTATCTTGATGCTAACGTTTTACCTTCATCCTTGCAAAGATGCATTACATTTTGCAAGTTTTACGACTCTTTACATTAGCTGAAAATGCCAACATTACATTACTGCCCAAGCTATTTATTTTATGTTTTTGGCTGGGACTAGTTTGTCTTTTGCTTAGATACTTACAAAGATAGAGCTACAGATGTTTAGTTTTGAAAGCTGTCAGGCCACCGTGCTTGGTGATTTGATACTTGCTGACTAAACTACTAGCCATTTTGCATTTTACGGTAATGTTACCTAATTTCCATGGATAGCAGTCGTGTTTGGAAACACAAAATACGATCAGTATTTCATCCTCTCCTGTGTTTAGCTGTGGGCACATTGGTATTGTATAACCAACAAATGATACTAAAAAAAAGAAAAAACTAACTAAATGATAACACTGAGATGAAAGTAAGGGAGGGGGATGCGCGGTGCTTTATATCACATTACGCCCACCGAAACCACAGCCAGTGTGCCAACCTGGTTTCCATAATGGTTCACCCTTAGCTGATCATGTACTTTCAGTCCAGTGTGGTCTATTTAGTACATTCTGGACATTTGTACGGGGGTCAGTGTGTGTGCAAGAGGAAGTAGAAGAGCATTTTACAGAAATTCTGGGGTGTGTTTACTCTTAAATGGTAAATGGACTTAATTTATAGCACTTTTCTTGTCTGGAGAGATACTTTGGGCTCACAGCACTACTGATTCTTAATAATAAATAGGACAGAGAAGAACAAACTTATACACTTTATATATATATATATATATAACAAAATTGTCATAGAATTATCCTAAAAAACATAATTTAAACACATCACTATCAAATACACGTGCACATAAAACACACTCCATCCATCATTAATGCAGTAGTAACTAACTATTGCAGTAAAGCAGTTAAATTTGGCATCTTTGGCGTTCTATATATTCTGGCATAACACCTCCTGAGCACTGCACTCAGTGATTAGCAAAGCACACAGGCCATTGCTTCTCTTCACCACTAAGAAACAAAGACCAATGCCCTGCCCTTCACTGCTTGTTTTCCTTGAGATCTTCATCAACATCTGTAGTACACATTTGCTGTTTAATTAACTGGTCATTATGGTAATTTTACGCTGTCAATGCCAAGCAAGTTGTCATACTGTGACGCACAAATGAACAAGCTTAAAAGTGAAATGTCTAACAATAAGACAGTGACCATTAGGAAGCCAAATGAGCACACTTGCAGGATGCATAATTTTGCTGTAGGGCACAAAACTTATGTTGAAAATAAAGAAAATATTTGATTGCATGTTGGCATTTTGCATCTTCCGCCCTTGGTCTACACTGACAGTTCGGCTGTCTGTGTGCAGCTGCATATTAACTGTATTTGAGGCTGACTTTGTGGATTCAAACTTCTGGACCAAAATGAGCATTATTCCGTTGTCTGTGTTTCATTGCGGTGACAATGTGCAATGGGGGGGATGGTGTTTAGATGAATCGACGCTACCAAATTGAACTAATTGCACTGGTGCCTGCCCAATGGACCCTGTCTGGGACTCAGGAGAGCAAGGAGCTGAGAGCAGGCGGGTACATTACTGAATCAGACTAATTGCTCACACCTGTGCCTGTCCAGTTGACTCTGCTGGGGATTCTGGAAAACAATAAAGAGCAGAGCCGGGAGCATGTGGGTGTGGCAGCAGGAGTGAAAGTTGAACATCCACTGCCACTTATCATTAGGCTACTGGTGCAAATGCTGCACCAGAAAGGAAGTTAAGGTGTAATATAAGGCACCATGTTTATAGGCTTTCAGCATACTATGGGATGTTTTGTGTGGTTTGAACTGCATTGGCCGTGAATGGTGCATGTGGACAATGGCACGAGCATCACAGTGGGCCAATTTTACCACATAATTTTATGCTGATTTGCCCTTTAGATGATGACTAAAGACATCAAGGCTAAGACTAGGCTACATTCAGTGTAGTAGGTTTTGTAGGCGTCAGCATCTTCTGAAGTATTTGATAAAAACAATGCATTTTTTATACTCTTCTTATGGACTACTCTGGTGCATATTTTTGATATTTATGGATGTTTATGCATTGTGCAAATATGTATTAATTATTTACTGCTTGGTCTAAAAGCGGACTATGCCTTGTCAAAAAAGACCCTGGATATTTTCCAGCCGAGGCATTGACGCAACACTGAAGCCATGTCTAGCTGGTTACACCATATTGACTGAAATTGACTGATGTGTTAACTCAATACAGCCATACAGCATCTCTCATCCATCAGTGATCTGGCAATTTGTGTCATCCATTTGCATGTTTTTCTAAACCTTGAAGGTGTTTATACAAAATATTCTCAACATGGGCTTTGTTACCTCATGACAGCAGTGTTTTTCTTCTGTCTAATTTAGTGTTTATGAACTATAGCTACACAAGAAGATATGGGGAATGAGGCCCTTCTTTGTAATGGGAGGTGGGTGAATTGTCACCATCTAAAATATTTCTGCCGTCACAACCATATATTATTACTCACTTTGACTCTGAAAGCTGGCAAATGTGAATGGCTTGTTTTGTCACCAGTGCAAACACCCAAACCCAAGCCCCTTCATCTCCTCACAAAATCTGACACACCAAGACATGAGGTGATTTCTTAGGTGCAGTAAAAACAAGGCACTTTGGACCAGTAATCACATAGAGGGTTTCAATACAGTTGTCTGCACTGAAATTGGACACATTCTGAAAACTCAATTTGAGTACCACATAAAGAACATAATGGGCCCTTTTCCGCTGCAACAGTACCAAACATTGTAGCACGACTTTGGCATGGGAAAACAGGAACTTTTGATTTTCCAGTTCCAGTTGATTTTTTTGCTCCCTGACTGATGGTGAGTGCCAGTAGCCAGTTGAAGTGGAAGCTTTTTGTAGTTTGCTGTCAAGCGTTTGAAGAAGCCAAATTGCATGTAGGAAGACAAGATCCAAACTCTCATTGCATCATTTGGTCAGAGGATGAAATTCAATGGGAGCTTAAAGGAATGAAAAGAAATTAGGGCATATTGTTGCATATGGGGAACGTGGCAACGAGCGTGATCCTGCCCAGTGTTAATTTAAAAAAGAAAAAAAAAAACATTGTTGCATATGTTTTAAAAACATGTAAACAAAGAAATGCATAACATTTTTTTTTAAAATCTGACCACTAAATCAGATCATGATTAATTTACTACCTGTGCTTAATCTGCTAGGTCAGCTGCCTTTTTCTGCTCTCACTGCAACCATTAATGTTTCCACTGAAAGCAGCTGAAACACAAATGATATCTAGAACCGGATCTAGCTCCAGCTCCTGTTTGTTCCCATTTGGGCTAATTTTTTACTTCTTCTTCTGCAATCAAATAAGCTACTTCTTTACAAATAGAGGTTTACTTATCTGAAGGGCACAACATTGCATTAGATTCATTATTTTCTTTCAGCAGTTCATTGTTTGCTCTAAAGGTGTACTGTGCAAAACTGCCAGGGGCTGACTGAGGAAGCGACCTTTTAGATTCAACTGACAAAAACCACTGAATTAGTTCATAATTCAGTGGTTGAATCTACATGGTTTTCATTGTCAGATCGACTCACTAATCGATTTCATTCTTATCCCACACTTTTTCCTCAGAGTCTAAATGTCTAATTGTTAACCCTAGGCAATTTTGTGTAATGCACATACGTGTAAGTGTATTATTTGTCATGTTACAATATACTTTACAGTATTTTAACACTTGTATTATCATTTTTTTCTGCAAGCTCAGGGGCGATATACCTGTAGTGAGCATGCTTCTTGGAGTTGAGAATCGGAAGACAACAGAGAGGAGGAAGAAGATAGGAGAAGGAAGTGAGCAGAAAAAAATGAGAAGAGAGTGCTGAGATAGCTGTTGTCTGACCAGAGGCCTCCTGGGGAGAGCAGAGATGATCTCTGAGCCTCGCAGCATGAATCCCTCACACCCTTCACCACACAAACAGCGTGAGTCCTACACACTGCATGCTGCATGCCTGCCTTGTGGCTCCCGCACACCTTGCACCAGGAATACACACAAGAACATGCTTGGAGACAGACACACAGACACACACAAACAACAAGAGTTACAACCCTGACATGGTGTCCATAGTACTTTCTCTACAATAACTATATTTCCTCCAGTGGCAAAAAAAAAAATAATCTAACCAATGTGACTATACAACAAATCTTTTTAATATAACTAGTAATGTAACTGATTATTTTCCCCCAAAACTATTTCCATTCAGACTAATAATTTAGAGAAAATCAGTTTATCAGTAATCAGTAATAATGTTGCAGTTGCATGTTAAAAAAGATCGACCAAAATCTCCTTCCATGTATTTATCTGTGCTTTGCCTCGACTCTTACCGGCCATGCAACAGTTATTGCATCTTACCTCATGCTGAGCTGTATAGAAGTCTCCTGTGGCCATAATAATAAAATGCACAGAGAATACCCATTCACAGAAAAGTCACAGTGTAAATCGGTTCAGGCTCTCATGATTTTGTCCCTATCTCTGTATTTATATCTCTGCAGTCACAATTTAAACCTCCATGCTCCTACCCATGGTTTCATTGGTTGCAATGTGTGTAATTGTGAGCCCTGTCTTTTGTTGTTTGTCACTTCACCCTCATTATATTTGTACCTTCTGGTTGCAACATCATAAGGTTAAGACGTCTCTCAGGGGGTGAAATGTACGTCATGTACAAGATATAACAAAGAGAACGCCATCTGTATGAGTTTAGAAGGTAGGGAGGTTTGTGTGTGTGTGAGTGTGTATTTCTAAGCATGAGGGCACAAAGCCATCCCCTTATGGCCCATTGTTTGGGACGGGTATGACTCTTGCACCCCTCCCATCCATGATGGGGGAATAGAACACAGTCTGGCTAATATTTAACTAATGACTGTGCCTTCCAGCCTCGACCGCCCTCCTCTCACCAACTGCCAGACCTGAGCCATCTCTGCAGTGAACATCACTGAAGTGTGGCTGTGTGAAATAGAATGGGGAGGGATGGGGCTCTGCATGGTATCAGGGGAGTGGGGTAAGGGAGAAAATAACCGTTGGAGAGCCCATAAAGGAGCTGTGAGTGAGGGAGAGATGGATGCACAGTGTTGTGTGGGAGGCCAACGAGTCCAGCAGTCTGAGAGAATGCCATATGCTACCTTGAGGCAGACGAAATCTAGCAAGAGGCGGAGGAGAAGCGGAGTCAGACAAGACTGGCTGGCTTCCATCAGCGCTGATATTATATGTCTCTGGCCTTCGCATTTCACATCAAGCAGCAGGCTTATCCCCTTGTCCTCCTTATAGATCCAGGCTGAGCCACTGACAGACATGGAGGTGGAAAACAGGGGAAGGGGCTGACAGAGGCGGAGAAGGAGAGGAAGAAAGATTGGGAGAATGAGTGAAAAGCATAGCTACATAATGAGGTCTGTGGTCGTCAAGTGGGAGCGGCTTGAAAGGAAAACAGGGGAATCTGCAAGGGCAAAATAATAAAATGAGTGGAAATGAGGGGGAAATGGACTATGTGAAAGTTGAAAAAGAGGGGAGAAGTGAAGAGGGGTAGATAGATATAGAAGACACTGCAGGGCTGATTCTGGTTGTGTTGCCACCAATGTGGACTGAAGTCCCTGGTGCTGCCAGGCAAATGTAGTATTAGTCACTTCAATAATTAATCACCCTGGGAGCATGTAGTAGCAGCCATGCACTGACCCATTTCTCGAACAGTTTTTTGCAACACTAACATACACACAGAACCCCTCTTCTCTCATACAATCATTTAGTGAAGTGGGGGTGCAAGCCCAAATCCTCTGGGTCAAGCCTGGTCATTTATTAGCCACATTTCTCTGGAGAAATAAAAGTCATCTCACTGCTCTTCTCAAAGGCTGGAAACCATGCAGAGAGAAAGAATAGCGGCCTCGGCGCTGGCCCAGTAGGCCTGGCTGACTGTCTGTCCTGGTGAAATATGAAGCCCATATGTAGGACAGCCATCTGAAAGAGGGGACCCAACAGGGCTCCTTCAGGCTTTGATGCTCATCACCACAAAAGCAGATGGTGGTGTCCTGGTCTTAAAACTTTTCCGCGACCACCCCCCCTCTTCTTTTATCCAATCCTATCCGGCCTATTAGCCCCCTGCCTGCTATGGTCTAGCAGCCTATGCTTAGCCCCCAGGGGGCTTCCAGAGCTATGGAATGAAGTCAAGCATCCCCATTGACACAGGTCTCACTGGATAGCTTTGAATAGAAGTCAACCGAGTGAAAAGGCATGTTTTAGAGGACAAAATGGAATAAGGTGTGGGGTGGATCAATACTGCAGGGTTGTTTGGACCTGAAATGCTTTGCTCTCTGTGCACTCAGACAAAGCAGTACTGACTGCAGGTGGCAAAGAATTTTTCCGGACACATGGGTAAAAAGTAACAAAGAGTGTTTAATGGAAGAGAAGCCTGCATGCATCTGTCTGAAACATTGTGATCAAAGCATAGAAGCAACCCAGTGTGTGTTCACTTCATCTATTACTGCCCCTCTTCACTTGAAACAGGCAGGATTTGTCACCAAGGTCCAAACCTAACCTGTGTGCTTTCTGCACCCAAGCAATTTCTGAACTAGGAAGGCAATCACAGACTTTAAGGCAGAAACAATGCAAATAGGCCTGAGAGCCCATCTGTAGTAATCCAGTAGTCCCTGCTGTAACCGTCTGCTCTCTGTCTCAGCCTCTCTGTGGCACAAGCCAATTAACTGTTTGATTCAGAGCCGGGGATGAACACCCTAATTGATTACATGGCGATAGTCAATTTAATTATCAATCTGAGCACAAAAAGCTGAGCAGAAAGGCAAAGCCCGGAAGTTTGCTGAATGAGTTCCTCAGGAGCTTGGCAGCACAAATGCTCTGTATGTTTGTTTAAGTGCAGGGATGAAAAGTAAAGGAGGATGGGAGGGAAGCAGAGAAAGAGAGGCAGGAAGACTGACAGTTAGCTACTGCTGGTTGTTTACTTGCAGGCGGTGACTTACACTTCTCCTCTGCTTCTTCTTTCTCCACAACACAGACATTCTTCTCTGCCTAAAGCACACAAAGAAGCACACATACACACACATACACACATACACACACACACACACACACACACACACACACACACACACACACACACACACACACACACACACGCACACACAGATCAACAGAAAGAAAGGCTTACACATAGACACACATAGACACACATACATGCATTTGCGTGAATAAAAATACTCAAACACATATATATGTATTATATATTAAATATTTTTAAATACATATAGAGTACATGGACACATTCACACCTGCATAGATGCAGTCCAACTTGCGCACATGCATAAACCCCACCCCATGCCTCACCAAACACATTGCACATACTTAATGCAGACCTACCCATACTGAAACACATACATATTTGAACAAATATAAACACACTACGGCATTTCCACTTACTCTTGCACACACTCACAACTTTACTTTTACTTCACAACACATTAACGCACACACACATAAACACAAATAAAAGCACACAGGTACACCAGGGTTTGCATTGACCGAATCTCATGAAAACACTCCTCTTTTTCCTAACCATCCTTGTGATTCTGCTTTGTTTACTCTGGCACTGAGAGTAGTTCTGTTCCATCAGGCCGGAGAGGCACTAGGTTGGGTGGTTGCGCTAACGAAGTCTCTGTGTGCCGTCTGTCGACAGGGTAATTTCCCTGGGTAGTTCTGTGCCTCGCTCCTGGCCTGCATGGCTCCGCCAGTAAAGACAGGAGAAGATCAGAACCTGAGTCATTGGAGAGGAGAAACCCAATAGTTATAACCGAGGCAGTCTTTGAAGAAGAACATCCTTACTCATTTCCATTCTCCTTCATTCCTCCCTCGTGGTCTATCCTCTGCCGAAGTTCTGCTTGAAAGGGAAAACCATCTCTCTATCATTATGGACCCCCTCTCAGGCACTGATGATTGCTCATATGATGACACATTAGTTATACCTCTCTCCCGCCCCTCTACCAACAACAATACCCTGCTCTTGCTGTGAGGATGGAGGCATGGAGGCGGCTGAGGAAGAATGCATGAACTATTTAGAGGAACGAAGAGGTCCTCTATAGTGGAGGATTATAAAAGACTTTTGGGGACACAGACAAAAGTGTGCCAGGGGGACTTTTCCATCAATCTGTCAGGGTCCTCCCAAGCCCAGCATGCATTTTTAGAGATGGTATGTATGTGTGTGTGTAGGGGGTTTTGGCTGGATATATGGGACTGCGAGGAGGTCCTCCCAGATGGTTGTGTCCCACTGCTGGTAGGAGGTCTGCAGTCTTCAGTCTTTATCTGTGGCAGGCAGCAAGTCTTTACCCCCTACGCACTCCCTGCCCTGCTCTGAGTCCCCAGGCCCACAGGGCTGAAGTTATGAGAGGGGCAGGGTGTCCCAGCACAGGAACAATTCCCTGTTTCCCTCCAGTCCTTTTTACTAGAGAAAGAAAAGACCTCAGTGACAGCAAGTGCTCAGAAACTCAGGGGGCTGAGAAAGCTCACTGTGTTCTCTGGCAATGACAATCCTCCCCAACAGCTGCAAACACACATAGACACACGCACAGATGCACACATGCATGCATGTGCCCAGACACATACCCATGCACACTCACATGCAAGTACACACAGACAAATTCCCATGCATGGCCCCGTCCTCTGAGGGCTGCTGCTGGTCCAGAACATCAGCCTTATTGGAGAGGCTTAGTGAGGGAGAGAGGGAGAGTCTGAGAGAGCAGGAGCAAGAAAGAGCAAGAGGGAGAGAGAGAGAGAGAGAGAGAGAAAGGAATAGAGAGACATAGAGACAGATGCCAGGAGACACTGAGCCACAATGCATTCCTAATCGACTTGCTGCCGACTTGCAAATCCAGCGCTCTCATCTGGGCTATGCAATGTCAACCGTGAGATGTACAGAGACAAACCGAGGGAGACGGAGGGAGAAGCTAAGCTGGGAAAGGAACGGACGAGTAAGCGGTGCAGTGAATAACTATTGTTTATGGGGAGAGGTGGACGGGATCCAGATTTAGGACAGCATGTGGTCCACTGTTCCTTTGCATAAGGTGAATTCTAAAAGTCGTTCCCTTCAGCGTCCTCCACATCGCAACCTTTTTACCACTCAAATCTCCAGGAAGTCATTTTTCAAAAGGGCTGGTGTGTGTCAGCGTGTGTTGGTGTATGTGTGTTGGAGCAAAGGGGGGTTATTCTTTTATCCTTTGACCCAGATTCAAGGGAGAGCTGAACAGGGGACATGAAAGACATGGGCCTCCCAGCGGAGCCCGGGTCATATGCAACCTGAACACAGGCACACACCGGCACAGCCAGTGGAGCAGAAAACACTATTATGCATAGACACAGTCCTCACACACACACACACACACACACACACACACAATATCACATAATGAAGAACACCCCAAACAGGACATCTCACATGAAATTTATGTCAATCAGACACACCTGCCACTACTCCCACATGCCTAGCGTGTACCTTCTCTCCTCCATGTACATGCACACGACATAATAAGGTCTAATGAGGGAACATACAATCACATGTGTATACTCACTGATTATCACAGACCAAAAAAGACTCACAACGAGTCCTAATCTACACTTCACAACTGCTGACCAAAGTATGAATATTCATAATAAGATGCTAATACTGCACGGTGTTACGCACATGCACATACAGATGTGTTAGACATGTTTCTCTCTCACACAAGCCAACACGCTCAAACAAAATGTGAGCGTGTGAGTGGGTCCAGGAACTGTAAACATGGCAAAAGGTCAAGGACCGTGCTTACAGTCTTTCTCCTTCATAACTATGGCCTAACCTTCAGCATATAGTAGCAGCCTGCAGTGAAGTCAGTGTGGGTGAGAAGAAATGGATCTTTCACAAAAGGACAAAGAGATGTGTGTTTGTGTGTATGTGTGTCAAAGGCAGTCTCTCCCATTCTAGACATGAGAATGCAAGAGGCAGGGACAGATAAGAAGGGACAGGGAGTGAGAGGTAAAAAGCCACATGATGTGTCAGTGGCAGAGCAGACATACATAATGGGATAAAAATGTGTGTGTGTGTATGTGCACAGGTGCGTGTGTGCACGTGTATGCGGTTGTTTGTGATACCCTAAGAAATGGAGGGAAGTGAAGAGAGGTGAGAGCTGTAGTCCTCACAGATTTGAATAGACAGACAGAAAAAAGAGAGCAAGAGGCAGAGATTTACAGAGGGAGACGGGCAGATTTGCAGACAGACAGAAATGTGGGCGCACTGGAGACACGGTGTTGGGCCTCGGCCAGTGTTAAATATGGTACCTCACCTACAACCAGATGGTTCCTCACTTCTGACCCGTTGCCCTTCTATCCCTTTCTCCTCCCTCCCTTTTGTCTCTCCAACAGTCTGCTACCTCTCCCTCGGGGAGGGTTACGGTAAAATGCTGTCATTTCAGCAACTCAATGTAGAGCCACAACCTACTGTGTGTTTCATAAAAAAAAAACCACTCCTTACAGTCTTTACTCTTTATATGATAGACAGTCTTTGCTGGCACCCATGACCACTCCTTAAGACCACTGAAATCCCTTCAGGTGCACTTCCTGTCAGAGGTGACAGGTCAGCCTTGAGTGGAAAGCCATTACCAGAGAAGAGAGCATCAGACTGTCTCCTGCTGGTACAAATTGCCACCAAATACAATGGCTCCAAGCTGAGGAAATCTAATAGCACCACTTCTTTGCCTTGTGTAGCTGCTCCAGGTTTCTTTACCTCACTTAAGAAGTTTCTTTGGCCGGATTTTTTCAGAGTTGAGGAACTGTGTTTGCTGAATCAAAAAAGAAAATGAAGGAGGCTTCATGCGCCACAGAACACCTGCCAGTGTTTCTGCTGCAACTCACTTTGCTAACCCCCACCAAAAAGACCGGAAAATCCCTCCTCTCCTATTTTGGAAGAGCGGCCCTCGTCTCTCCCTCCTGTGTAGCTAGAGTGAAGCCTGGGAGTTTGGCCACATGGTTCGGGCCTGGCCTACAATGCACGCGGATGAGGAAACTACTGAGGGGGGGTCTCAGGCATAAAAGTTCCTTTCTTCTCCTCCATTGCCGCTTTCTTTGAGTGAGAACAGAGGGTTGCCACGGCAATGAGGTTGGTCTGTCTCCCACGGCGTGGTCTGGGAAGTGTAGCAGCTCTGACATTTACTCAGGCAGGAGAAAATGGAGAAGATAGAGGAGAGGGAGAGAGAGAAAGAGAGCGAGAGCGAGGCAGAGAGAAGGAGTGAGAGAGAAAGATGCATTGGTGACTGGGGGTTGCAGAAAGTGGATGGATTAGATCATAGCACCTGTAACATCAGCAGGCTTGACACACACTGAGAGAATTGGCTGTCACCGCCTTTATCTAGCCCTTTTATCTTCTTCTCAGGCTCCATTCATTCCCGGCCTCTATTCCTGGCCACTTCTTTCATTTGCTTTCATTCAGGCCTTGCCAGAAAGTCAGTTAACTAACACATATTCCCATCCAAATCATCTCTTCCCACTATACCAATCTCATAACCAACGCATGGGCATGAACACATGCAGACACATCACTACACACACACACACACAGCCATGGCCATGGTGCTGAGAGGCCAACTGCCAACAATGCCAGTATGGTCTGTAGCCAAAACCAGGATGCTTGGGCAGAGATTCTACTGAACACAGCTCGAGGGCTTTTGTTTGACATTTCAGCACAGGGAAAGTTGAGCCAAACAAAATAACTGTTGAGCAGATTCCCTTGTAATGCCTACCTTTTGTGTTGTTTATGTGTGCACATGTTCGAGTTTGCGCACAGCCATGTCATCGAGTGCATGTGTGTGTTTCAAAGGTGTGATGAGTTTGGATCTTGCACGCACTACCGAGCCAACATGGAGGATGTCAGTGTCAAAGCCTCTGAAACTCAAATACCCAGAGCAAATAAAAAAAAAAAACACAGGCAACAGGAGGCTCTTTAGGCAGCTACATCAGCAAGTGCAAGGAAATGGAAGAGAAGGGGAAAGTATTTTATGTGATGTGTGCAGAAAATACAAGCTACAGGACAACATGCTGCTCCATTTAAAGGCATGGCCCTTCACTAATGGGCCAGTCAGCAGCCAACACACAAGAAGCACAGAGAGGAGGGGGGGGTATGGAGGAGAATATGTCTGAGAGCCACAATACAAGTCAGTTTCAACATACCCTTTATTGAAGTAGCAACATTTTATGAAACACATCCATATGTGGCACTCTAGGAACTTGAGAGACTATGCTAATGTGCACTTTTCCTTCACTTTTCCTCCCATCAGAGTACACAAGGACCTCTGTCAGCTGTGAATGAGCTTTGTATTTCTCTAGTACCAGTGGAAATGTTCTCTGTTAATGTCCCGCAGATTTCTCGGCATCTAAATAAAGATTTCCATAGGAATGGAAATGCATGAGGTTATTCCCATGTACAACACGCAGCCTCACACTCATATTAATATATGCACATGTACATACTGTATGTATGCCATCTCTCTCCTCTAGTCTCCTTGTCCTTCTCTATATTTGACAAATGAAATAGGCCACCAAAGTAATTCAGAGCTCCCATCCTTATTAGAAGAATGGAAAAATACACTGGAGTACAAAATTTAATGGCAAATATTTATTAGAAATTAAATTAAATCATCACATGTAACAGATCCACTCTGTGTTTTTTCTCATGTCTTGGTTGGCATATTTAAAAGATAGTATTTCAGCAACAGGAACAGGAAACAGAAATCATTTTCATCATAGACCAAAAATAAAGGTACTAGATGTGCCCTGGAGGCCCTGGTCACTTCAGTGCTCTATACGAGCAACAACAGCAACTGCTGACGTAGGACTAGTTTTGAGAATCATAACATTTTATCACAATGTGCTACTTTATTAGGAGTAGCAGTGGCAGTCCTAGTAGTAGTAATAGGAGGAGTAGTGAAAGAAAAAATTAAAAATCACAAATCTTAGAAGCCACAGTATGTTGCTTCTGCTGGACTGAGATAGGTCTGGTCTGTTCTCAGTTCTACTGGCGTGGTTCTGGCCCTTATCACTG
Source organism: Myripristis jacobus (assembly GCA_900302555.1). Classification (NCBI taxonomy): domain Eukaryota; kingdom Metazoa; phylum Chordata; class Actinopteri; order Holocentriformes; family Holocentridae; genus Myripristis; species Myripristis jacobus. The sequence goes on along the minus strand of OMLB01010408.1, from coordinate 3,535 downwards.
ACTAAAAATGAAGATGTAGTTGAGAGAGGACAAATTGTTTCTGTAGATTTAACGGTCAGATTATTGTCCTTTGATGCATACAAATACTGGCAAGACTACATTCCAGACATTGCCCACAAAACCAGTTTAATTACTTCAATTGCAAATTAGCAATTATTGTCTTAACCTGAATGTGCTGTTCTGCTGCTGGACTGGGACTCACCTGCTCTGTTGCTGGTCTGTAAAATCCTGACCGGTCATTGGGAAAGGTTCCACAATTTGTCATTGGTCATTTGCACTCTGTAATGGATCTGATTTAAAATGTACTGAAGTACAATAGTCGAGCAAAAATGTACTTCAGTAAAAGTAAAACTACTGACTTAAAAAAAAAAAAAACTACAAGTAGACAAAAAGTTACTCAATCAAGTTACTTCCACCTCTAAGTGATACTCATACATTTGGAACAATTACAGTGGTCAGAATTCTTTCAGAAATGTATATTTTATCTGACATTATCACATGAGAGTTCAGGTTCAAGTTTAAGTTTCTTTTGTTCTGGTGGATCTGCCTACCATGGACACATGCACACATGGCCACCAACATCTGTGGAGAGTCTCTTTCCTCAGTACATGTGGTCATTCCTGTAGTCTGTTTGGAAAAAAGAAAGACCAAAAGATGCTTTCAAGCAGCTTTTTCCCTCTTTGCTTATGATCTTATCACATGCCCGAGGCACTTTGCTGCAGAGCAGTGGGGGTCTCAAACTTGTTCCTCTCTGCCACATGTCCCCTCTGCCCCTCGGTCTCAGGGGGTCAGTCATTCTGCCGAGGCTGAACTCAGGGGGACAGAAGCGGCAGGAGAGAGATGAGCCTGGAGGGGATCTTCTCACCCTGAGACGAGTGATTACTTCGCCGGGACTAAGTTATGCTAATGCATTCATCTCCAAAAGCACCGTGATTATTTAGAGTTCCTCACCAACTGTTTTAGATTTTGCTCGCTTGCTATTTTATGCAAAGATGCTTTTTTTTTCCCCCAGTGCTCCATCGGAACAGTGCTTGCCAAGCTGAGGGAGATAAGAGGGGAGAAAATTCAGAAGATCGTCGAATTCTTTGCCCTTATTTTAATATGCCCTTGATGTGTGAATGAATGCAAATCAAAATATGTCTACTTTTTTCTCCTGAAAGCATCGCATGTTGCAATTTTACAAAATGACAGTGGAGTGGAATGGAGCAGATGATACTGCATACAGTATATCATTTCCATCATTGCTTTCTCTGGCCCTCTAAATTGCCCTATGTTTTATTTAAAAGTTGCCTACACTTTCCCTCTCATCCATAAAAACTTAGTGTATTTCCATGTCTGTCGCAGAACTGAGCCCCCTGTTGTCCCTGATTTGGTCAGCTTTGATGCCACGTTCCGCCTGATGTTCTGCATGCCATTTTGTAGCATCTTGGACTGGCTGTGTTACTCCTGTGAAGCGGCGTCACAGGATATCAGCGTAATACCAGGCTGAATATGTTAGAGCATATTCCCTCTAATCCTGAGCACACTGTAATCGGAGGAGACTGGGCTTCCTACCACTGTGACAGGGCTGCGCAAACACATACACACATGCCAATGGTCTACTGAACCATGCAGAGGTACACGGGAGTGGGTGGTGTGAGGTGTTGGGAGAAACAGGAAACGGGGTTTGGACGAGTCTGAGGAGTCGTGGGACTTGATAGTGGAGACAGCGAGGAAGATGAACAAAGCAAGTGAGTGAAATCAAGTGAAGAAAGAGACAGGTACGGAGGTGAAAAAGCAGAGAGGAAATAATGTGCAATCAGAGACAAAGAAGAAAAAAGGGTGGGGACAAGGTACACACGAGTAAGGAAGAGGTGAGGAGGGCAAAATAAATCAAGAAACGAGGGAAATAGAAGAAGTTGCCGAGAGATTTAGAGGGATTCTGAAAACCGCGGGGATTTGCAGAGAATTTGGAAGAGATTTCTGGAAATGAGAGCACTGCCCAGATGCGCTGCAGAAAGCAGCATCTGCAGCATTAATTACAATAGCCCCCCCGCCCCTCACCCCC
>OMLB01010394.1:2651-15465 GCA_900302555.1 Myripristis jacobus | reverse complement strand
GAGTGTGTGCCTCGCCGGATTGTCAGATTGCCTCGGAAGTTTTTATAATTACAGTCGACAGTGAGTCATATCTCTGCTCTTAACAATGGATTCCCTCTATCGCTGCGGCTGTCCACACTGTAGGTCAGCTGGCTTTTCAGTGCCAGATCAGGATAACAGAGCGTCTTCCTGGCTGACAGGCAGACAGGTAGATATACTGTCTCACATCGCATCAACATAGCCAAGCACCGATGGACAAAATTTAAATCACATCTATCCTGTTGATGTTGTTTATTTCCTGAGCTCTGACACAGCGCATTATACCAGCTGACATGAAAGGCACCCACTGTTGTTTTCCTGGTAAACAACAATGAACAACCCCCCCGTGTCCTTGAGGCCTAATAAACATGTTGAATGCATTTCCTGAGCCTCATTTTGCAATGTTTTCAAAGCTGCATTGCTGACATCAGTGTGTGTGTGTGTGTGTGTGTGTGCGTGCTCATGGTGTGCTGGAAGAACATGTGATGTAAACAAAAAATGGACGTTGAAGATTTACTAATGCACATTAAAGCGCCACGAGTCACAAAGTAAGCATCTTTACACCCGACATTACAACATAACACCAACACAGCTATAGCATACAAAGTGACCTGGTGCATTTCACCACATACAGTTCAGTTGAAAATATAATGATGCTCGTAACATGGAATTGCATAAAAATATAAAGGTTTGCATTCATTTAGAGTTAAATTTAGACTCATGAATTAGAATCATGTATCACACAACCGCCTAACACCATTATTTTCTTAAAATTTGAGTCTGAGGTTAAAGTTGAGACCATGTCAGTAGTCATTTGCGGCTGCTGCTTGGGTTGTTTGGTTAAAACAGGACCTGCATGTTTCCAAGACTGTTTAATATTACTTTTACGTGCCATAACCTCATGCTCGGGAAATTCTGCGGTTGACATTGAACTTGGCCACCTCCTGCATGTTCCATCCATGTATGTTTAAATATATATGTGTCTTTCCTGTCTCTCTCTCTCCTTCTCTCTCTCCCTCTCTCTCTCTCTCACTCACTGCGCCACTGAAGCAGATGCCTTTGATGCCATGCTACAAATCACACATTTAGCTTTTCATCAATATTTCATCTATCCATCCCGGGCTCGGCTCTTTCTAGCTCTCTAAATCAACACTTGCTGAGGGGGGACCGCTGAAGACTTTGGAAATGATTTGCCTCGCACTGGAAATGAGAGCTAGAGCGGGTTAGGGTAAAGTTGAGGGGACGAGGGGTTGCCGGGTAAAGGGAGCGGGTCCCAAAAGGTTGCTATCTGAAATCGGTTGCAGTCTGCACACGGCCAGGCAGCCACTCCTTTCAGAAGTGGCACAGTGCTGAAATGCAGGAGCTTGCGTTGATGGTGATTATGGTAATTCCATATATACTCCATACACGCCCTTGTCTACATTTCCTTAGGCTTTGGAGCTGAGCTGATTCTGTACCTGCCTGGCAAATTCCCACCTCCAAATCAAGGTGTTATGAAGACTGATGATGAACACTGGAGGGCAGAGGAGCTGAGCAGCAGCAGGGGAAAAAAAAAAAAAAAAGGGTGGGTGGAGAGAAATCGGATTGCCTCCGTCGTCATGAGCACCGGGTTCAATCTGAGCTCATCACGGGGAAGTTTAACCCCCCGTCGCAGACTCGAAGAGGCCAGAGGAGATGAAAAACCGGCGAGAGCTAGAAGCAGTGACGTAGCCGAGTAAATCCAGCTGAACTCCAATCAGGCGTCACCTTCACACAGCAACCACAGAAACACAAACACATCCACCTACTTCCAGAGCAGCGCACAATTATTTACTTCCAGGGCAGACTGATTGAGCATGTATGTTCTCTTAGATTAGTTTAGATTGGATTAGATCATTAAATATTGGATTATTAGCTCATTTGGTCTGTCGAGCATTAATATTCAACTTAGTATCAACTAAATGTCACCTTAAATTGACTTAGTACCAACCTTGTGTCAATCTAACCCTCCAAAAACCTGATGAGCTAAAAGTCAGCTGTTGAGTTTTTTGATATTTTTGATATGAAGTTAAGTGACTTGGTTTCTGAAGCTCAACTGATACGAGGTTGATGCTAAATTTAATATTTTTAATATTTTTTTTACCTGTCACACGTTATAATTAACGTGTGACAGGTTAATTTAAGTGTCCAACCCAATTCTCAGTCTTCTCTGTGACTTTCAGTTTTCACCCTCTGGAGGAAACTCAAGGTTCCCCGCTTAATGCCAACAGGCAATATTGGGGTTGTACAATATCTCATGACTGATTGATTGATGGATGAAGGCAGAGTGGTACCTGTGTGTGAATGAGTCACTGGACCTGTGTACTGTATGTAACTGCCGATGGTGTCTCTGTATTTTAATCTGCTGCCGTGTGTCTTGCCTTGGAACTACAACTGAAGTCTGAGGCAAATTTGTATTGCATTTTATAAGATTAGATTACGTCAGATTAGATTAGGAGGGGAGACTGAGCTGTTGCTGCAGCGCATAGTGAGAGGACACATCAGCAAGACAGATGTGAAAACAAATAGTGCAAGTGCAAATTACATATACATAACTCCAACAACAGAATGTATTCAGTAGGAGTGTTTGCATGAAAATGGAGTCCAGCATTAAAGGGCCAATAAGTGAAGTTTTTAATCCCCCGTAGCACAAAATGACTTGAAATAAGACTTGCTGATCAATAACAGTGAGTCATCAATCAACAAAACTCCCACCCTGGACAAAGTGCAAAATTACCAAGAAGTTCAGCGCTCTGCTCGGAGTCGCTGTGTTTTTACAGGACAAAAATCACTTTTCTTATTCATTTTTTCCTCATCCTGATTGTTCCTACTGGTGGATTTGTGTCTGCTTAAGAAGATGGGTACAGTCTATTTCTTCAGTAAAAATAAGAGTGATTTGTCTGGGGTTTCCTTGCCCTTGCATCCCTTGTTGGAGGCTAAAAACTAAACTTGGTTCTTGACAGCTAGAGCAGGAGACATTACCAAAGCAAAGCAGGAAACGGCCCAGAGGTACATTTTACATCCGTCTCTTTCTCACTTGTCCTCTTTATTTAAAAACAAACTGTGTTGGGCAGAGGAGGGAGTGGATAATGACGCAAAAATAAATGGAGAAATGGCTCGAGTTGGAGGAGGAGAGATTTCTTTGTTGTCACAAAAAAAAAAAAAGGGAGAGAAACATGAAGGAACAAAACAAACCAGAACTTCAAGAACAGCTCGGAAAGTGTGGTGTTGATTTAGGCTCGGCTGCTTTTCTCATCTCCTCTCTCACAGTTCTGGGGTTGCTATGTCAACTTTTTGTTGTTAATTATTATTATTATTATTTTTTTTTTATTTCAGTTGTTTAGTCAAGCGATTCCTCCTTGGTTTTATGATATAACTGTGGGAGACAGGGTTAGACTAGGATTTGTTTTACCTCAGAGCTTTTTGCTTCCTCCTGTTTGTGTTTCTTTGTTCTCTTATGTGATTGGTTGCCCAGATGGACTCGTTCTAATTACATGGAGAAATTCTTATACTAAGTTATAAATAAATAAAGTTATTATAAGGGGCCGCAGAAAAGAGCGAACATGAACTTGCACACATCCCTCGAAAGGTCTATGCTAATTAGCAAAACTGACATAACACAGCTGCATGTGTATATGAATGGATAGAAAATTGCTTTACATTATGTATGCCTTCATACTACACAATTTGACTGAAGAAGTTGCTTTGTCTTGTGCAAAATTAATTAAAAAAATGGTAAGCGCTAAGATTCCGGTATGCTCTCAATTAATATGTAGTGCGTTACTAACAAGGAATTATAATGCACTGTGCTTAGCATCAAACACATAATGTTTACTGATGTATTATATGTCATGAAACACTATAGAGATAAGTACAAGGATGTTGGATGTTGAATTATTTTAAGATAAGTATCACTCAGCTTTATTACTTTTCCTCAAGAAAATGTTTAAATTGTTATTTCTGATGACATTACAAGAAATAAAATGTAAGCAACGTTGCATTCTTTCTTTTAAATACATTATTTTTCTTGGCTATGTGACTTACGCTGCTATGTAAATCATTTTCCCATTTCATGACATTACTAAGATATTATTTTTTTAGGAGCATATTTTTGTAACATAATCTAACTCATTAAGTTATAGGTAATCATGATATCTGTTATCAGCTCCTTGGGACTTACAGTATGCCTGTGGTGTGAGGGTTTAATCTCATTTTCTGTGGTATCACTATGATATCACTGTAATTTGTTTTTTCCTGTGATGTTTGCATTGTGTCCTAAAAGTTATCACAGGGATTCTGCAGGTGTTTTTTGTGATCGCAGATGAAAAGCGAACTGTTAATTTGCAGCTCTGACCTTGGGGAGTGACTGCTGTGGGGGACTGAGCGTTTCCACAGGAGCAGCTGGAGTGCCTTGCTCAAGGGCACCCTGGCAGAAGGTGTTGCAAGAACAGAAAGCACATGACCACCCCTCTGACGGTGGAGCCACTGCTGCTCAAACAGTTTACAGTTTACACACAAATCACAAAAAACATTAGAGCACATGTAATATCCTATAATAAAAGACTATTATGGTGATACCAAATTAGATTAAAAAATACTGTGGATTGTACAAAATTATAGTGAAAATCATTATTTATGGGTCATGGTTCTGTAGTTTTTAGACTTTTGTGTTGACATTTATGGACTTTTGCTGAAACTGATGGACTCTTGTGTTGTTGCCTGGACTCTGTTTGGAGTTTTTGGGTTCCTCGTGTTTGCTCGGCTTTTCTTTTGCTCTATTTCTGTGAGTTTGCACCTCATGTTGTATTACTCTCTTCCTGCCCAGCTTGTTTATCCCTTCAAGTCGGCTCTGTGTCGGTCTCGCCTGCTCTGCCCTGCCACACCCTCGTTGTCTCGCCAATCCTTGTGTTTCCCTCCAGAGTCCTGTGCCCTCCCGCTCCATCTGTGTCTCATTCTGCTGATTAGTCCTCTGCATTTATTTACCTGCGTGTCTCCCGGTGTTCCTCATAAGTTTGTTGTCAAAGCAGCTGTTTCAACAGCTAAACTCCTCGAGTTTAGCTCGTTGTGTTTCAACCCTGCCCGTGACCTCAGTCTGGGAATAGAGAGTTATCTTCTTCAGTTCCTTTTCCCTGTTCCTGTTGTTTCTGTATTTGGGTCCACCTGTGACAGTTTAACATCCAACTCAACTATTGCTGCACTGCACAACCTTTAACGAACACTACCACAAGCACCCTTCAGTTTTTGGTGTTGGATTGTTGGTTATGTTGAAATTACAAAGAAATGTACAAACAGAACTATGAATAAAAATCCATCAACCTGCTGTCGCCAACAGAATCACTAATATTATGCAAATCAGAGAGCAACATGAAAACATGACAGTGATGTTTAGCTGATATCAACTACAGTGTCACAGTATGGTGTGGCATTATCTAAATCCAAAGTTTATTTGATGCACCAGTGGGGAAGAGATAATTTCAAACATAGCAAAGAAATTAATCGTGTCTATTTAATTACATTGAGACAGCCAAGTTAAGTAACTCAATCAGCTGATTTAAGAGCTGCAGACTTACAATATGGTGGTTATCCACATGTGGAAACACAAGGCAGAACAGGAGGCAGATTTAATGCTACATATGCAGATGTAGCTGGCTGTGGTGCCTAAACAATCCCAAAAAGCATCATTGTTGATCTGGATATGCAATAATCCTGCTGCATCCTGTTGTAATGCATTACAAAAAGATTAGGGAGACTGCACAAAAGGAAACTGCAAACACTGAGGCTTCAGACGTTATTTGTATCGGTAATTTATGATCTGTTCAGTGATGTATTCATTACATCGCTATTGACTTGGCACATTTTCACTTCAAAAAAAAAAAAATACCACATCTCTAATCATCAAAGTGTTGTCTCAGTGAAAGGGATAGTTGTAGCCGTGGCTTCCCTCCCTATCAGCTGCGTCACCCACTGGCACTTTCTGAAGACAACTCATCTCAAGTGATGTGTGCAAAGCAACGACTTTGTTCAGAAAACTGTGTCCCACACCCAATTAGCTGTTGTTGAAGTGTGAAGCACCTGTGAAATGAATCTAAGTGTTTGCAATTCTTCCTATTATTCAGTCGGTAACGTTAGTGTGGAGCCATAATTCCTCTGTGTAATTATAGGTGCGCTGGCTGAATGCCAAGCCTTTCTCATCTATCATCAGATACACACCGCAGGCTTGGCAGCACCAGCCATCCGTCTTTCCACCAAAACCAAAGAAAGGGAAAAAAAAGTTTGTCATGGAGTTGGTTTTCACACACACACACACACACACACATGAATGCACACACACTATTATCAGCCCCTCCCTCACTTTCTCCTTCCTTTCCACCTTCTTTCTACCCCAGAGAGTTTGACTGTTATGCTTTTTAAAGGCTGATGCTGATATTTTCAGAAGCTGCCAATAGCTGACGTCTAGCTCTGACATTCAATACATTACATTTTCCCCATTTTCATTCCTTTTCATTGTGATACAAATATCACAAGAATCCAGTGAAGAATCCATTTTGTTCCTATCAGGGTGCACAGTCCACCAGGCCACTTCGATAAGGTGGAGACTGTCCTCTGGCAAAAAACGACTCTATACTAACGTATTACAACCTATGTGTACGTATTAAAGTTTAAAGCGACCTCTAGTGGTCCTGTGAATAATGACACTGCATCAGGAGGTTGGTGGGGTGGCAGACCGGTCAATCAACAAACTTTTCCTTTCACTTTGCCAACCCAAGTTCAAATCCAAGCCTGAGCAGTGCTTGTTTTTAGTTCGCTGACGCTGGCTACCTAAAATTACTCAGCTCAGGTTTCAACACCTTAACCTTGATCCTTTCCTAACCTTAACCAAGACGACACACCTCTCTCGAACCTTGACAATAACCTTTTCCAATCCTTAACCAAGTATTTTTAGTGGCTAGGTCGCTCAGGAAACTGTCCATTGGGTCGTGTTAGTTGAAACAAAGGACCGATGTGTTTATATGGGTTGCAGGACGTGTTGCTCCTTAATATTAGACATGGATGAAACTGACTGGCCCATATCTGAATTTTAATCCAAGACCAATGTCGGCATACCGATACATCAGTCTAATCTGGCTGCCTCCTCCTTCCTGGCTGCCACTCCCTCTCTCCTCTGTGACTAATGGTTGGTGTCGTTCATCCCTGCGGTTTGGGTAGAAAATACTACAGCACAGCACAAAGCTGAATCAATGCCCTCTGTTTGCATATCAGTCAATAGCATCAGCAGCCAGGCCTGGCTAATTGATCTCCTCCTCCTTTCAAACTGGCTCAGGGCTAAATGAGCACAGCCACTTAAAGCAACAATCCCAAATCAATGAAATAACACTTTCAAAATATAATCTGTTTTAAGATTACTGACTGCGTGCTTGGAATTGCAATCGACAGCATAATCCACTGAATTACTGAGACGGGCTAATGTAATCTGGTTATGGTTCTGTTGCTTATCGCTTCCAAAATGTACCGAGCATGACTCTAATAAGAAATTAACAAACTCACTGGAAGAATGTTGTTAACCCTCCATTACTAACAAATGATTTTGTTTTACAGTCATTACTCTCACTTGGCCAGACTTTTCCCCACAACACGGTGTCAGCATGGCAGAAAGAGCTGGCAGGAGACGTTATTATGGTGTGATGACCGGAAAAATCACTCAAGGTTGTAAGTATTTCTTAAATTAGTGAGAACTGTAGCGAGGCGGGGCTTCAGGCAAAGCAACATTGCCGTACCAAATCAAAAGTTTTGGTGGTGGAACTTCGAGACTAGAGGAGACTGAAGCAAATATGAACAGATTATTGCCAAAGAAAAGATATGTATTATAAAGCATGCTGCATCTCAAGGGGCTTGTCCTACTAATGTTTGTGTTTTCAGAGGAAACTAGATTTAAGTTAATTTAATTACATGTAACCACTGACTGACCATCTCTTCAAATACTGGTTCATTAATTCTAGCTTTTTTTTTTAGCATATCAACTCAGAAATCTGCTATTTTCACAAGAGCTTGACTTGAAGATTAAACTATCTTTTCTCCATCAAAGATTAGATTTCCTCCAGTGTCACAAATCCTTTCCACATGTGTAGTCACATATTAATATCTGAGGCTCAACCAAACAGGTTTTAAACCAGCTGTGACATGTGGACATGTTTTTATTGACAGGACACAGACAGGTAGGGTTTTAATGCACTCCTCTGTTGCCCCTTGCACTAAAGTTGCTGGGCTCCAGTCGCAGGAACGGCCTGTGTTTTCGGGAGTCCAGTCTCTGATTTTAAGGTTTGCTCATTTGGTACATTTGGGAGCAACAGGTGTTCTTCTGGGAATTTATCGTGTTTTAGGTCAACTTGACAAGAGACAGCTGGAGTAAGGCGTCAGCTAACCTTGTCTGTCACCTTTAAACTTCTTTATTTTGCAAAGATTTGCTTTGTAAGAATTTTTACTCATCCATAAACCAGCCAGGAATGCCAGTTTGACCCACACCGACTGTTGTAGCAGCAGTTTATTTGGGAAATTGGGTTGCAGCAGATCCCACGTGGCATTATAAGATAAATAAATAACAATAAAACAACATAAACAACAATACATCAAGCGAGACAAAACATTCATCATACGCAGAGCATAGTAGTCATATCTTCATGTACAGATATAGGGGGGGGGTTGGAATAAATTATGAAGCTTCTACAGACCAGCTGTGCAAGCTTAGGTCAAGAACTGCGTTAGCTTTTAAGGAGTTTAATAGCCTGAGGCACTACGGACAATTTTGCTCTGTTTTTTGTGAACAGAAGGGGGCGGTATCGTCGCCCAGAAGACAACAAGTCAAACATGTAGGCAAGAGGGTGCCTTTGGTCACCAGTAATGTTACTTGCCTTATTCAGCATCCTCTGTCTGTAGATGCTTTCCAAGCTTGGCAAAGTACTGCCCAACAGTTTGCTGCATAGTGATATGATTTGTCTGACTCTCTTTTTTTTGTGCCTCCGTGGCATTGCCAAACCAGCAGATGATAGCAAAAGAGACGATACTTTCAATAAAAGAACAATAAAGCATTCGGCGCACACTGCTGCTGACATGAAAGGTCAACAGTTTCTGAAGGCGGAACATTCTCTGCTGAGACTTGGTGCAAATTTGATCAGTCCAGGTGTCCCACTTGAGCTTATTATCAAGCACAACGCCAAGGTTGTGGCGTCATTATTGAAGTTAACTGGTGAAATTGACCGGTCAGGAAGCCCAGATGTGAGTGGAATCACACACACACAAAAAAGTCTCCTTATTCCAGTCAATTATTGGATGAATAGAGCCTCAAGGGGAGCAACTTTTCAACAGGGGGCACCAAACCACAGCAACACAGGGTCAAGTCAATAAGTTGTGGCCCTGTCACCTCAACTCATCCTCCCTCTCCGTTCTCATTTGGCTTCCCTTCTCCTGCGTTCCCTCTTCCAATCCTCCCGCAGAATCACACACTCAAACAAATTCTGCTCAACTGCAGCATGATGAATCAACTTCGTACTGTTACTGAGAACAAAAGAAGAAAAGCTGAGGGAGCAGGGAAGAGACAAGAAGACGGAGTGCGGTATCGGCTGAAGTAAACAACCCTTAGATTGTCTAGATTTAGCCGTTAATGGTTCTGCTGTTGTCTGTCACACCAAAACAAACTACCGCTAACTTTGCCGCCTGGAAATAGTTTTTAATTAACTTTCTGATGTTGTGTTGTGATGCATTTTGATTTGTCATTTCAAAGCATCCGTGCAGGTTCTTATTTGATTCACTGCGTTTCTATTCCAGTCCTAAACACAGAGAGAAAATATTCACATCAACTCCTCAAGCTCGAGTTGGACAGTAATTTCTTCACTTGGAGATAAATAACGAACTTCTCTACTTAGCCTGAAGCTTGGTTATAGCGATATTGGTGAAAATATATTTTAGCCTAGTAATATCTCATGTCTCATTCCAGTATTTTAAAGCGAGCATCCCCTGACTACCAAGCATAAAACTAAGTTAAACTGATACAAGGCCATCTTTAATACAGGCTGAACCTGGGCTGGGATTAGGAATGCGCTGACATGCTTTTTCAGTGTCGATACTATTTTTCCTTCTGCTTTATTTGTCAGTAGAGAGAGACAGGAAAGGCCGAGGAGAGAGGGCGGGCACGACATGCAGCACATGGCTCAGGTTGGAATCAAAACCAACAGGGTCCCTTACCTTGGACCACGGGTTTGGGGCCACAGGAGAAAATAACTGATATAAAATCCTTCTTTTTCCAAGCAGTTGGAAAGTACAGGCTGCTGTGTGCCAAAATGAAGAAAACATGGACAGTTGGCATTTATTTATGACATGATACTCTGGGATTTTGGTGTCAGAGGTTAATCTTGACGATCTCCGATGCCAATTTTCTGTTTTGGTTCGGCACAATGGCACATCCCTACTAAAAATCTATAAAAGAAGATAACCATACAGTATATAATACAGTCCAACAATAGCACGAACAAAATGTGGATGACAGATGGCCAAACCATAGGAATGAACAGAATTAACAATCACTGATTGTTGCAAATTGTGTCACACGAGCCGGGCATGGTAATCAGCTGTGACTGGCTCAGTCAGTAAGTAAAAAAAAACAAAACTCAATAAACACACCCTTACACAGGCAAAGTTCTTCTTAAATATTTAAACCACCACTCACACCGCTACTAGCATTATACTGCCTGGCACATGAGTACCCATGAATTATTATGGATTGATAATAAAAGGGTTATTAAATATTTGCTTTTTTCATTAGCTGGGAGGTTCTGTGGTTTTGAGGTTTTATAGAAGCAGTAAGCCGAACAAAGCTGTGCTTTACTCCACTTTAGTGTTGATCGCCACCTCTTTAACTTTTCTGGAATCGCTGTAAAGCTTTGCCTCTTGTAGCTTACTAATTTAATCAACCCAAGAGCGACTGTACTGCGCTGAACAACGACTGATAAGACAGCGTGTGATCCCGTGTCAAAAGAACTTCAATGAGCAATTACACACTAATTCAGACCCTGTGATGTAGTGGTAAATAAAAAAGGAGGGCAAACTATGACCTCTAATTGGTGATGATCACAAAGCAAAACAGCAATAAACACCAATAAAAACAAAAATCAATTATATTTTAAAAGGGAAATGAATGCTGCTCTCAAAGACCCTTGAAAAATCGGTGCCATCACAGAGAGTAAACTCGATCCTGTGAATGAAATCCTCCCAATGATGGTGGGTAAAGGAAGTTTAGGCTGGTTGATCCCCTCCATGTCCAAAAAAATAGACTTTTTTTTGGCTTCATCTCTCCACACTGACTGTGTGTGAGAGGGAAAGGAAATGACAAAGAGAGTTAGAGAGCGAGAGCATGAGGAATAGACATTCACAAAGCAGTAAAATAACTATGGCACCGTTTCCCCTGCCGGCTCCACGTCGAGGCAGTTTGTTGTTTGCTTTGCCTCTTTACTAATATGTACTCTGAACGGTCCCCGAATAGACAAACTCTGAAGAGACCGATAAAAAGGTATTTGGAACAGGAAGGTAAGAGTGAGAGGTGTGTGGAGGAGAGAAATTGACAGAAAAGAGGCGAGACAGAAAGATAAAGAGAGCGAATGAGGGAAAGGCAGACGAAATGAGAAAGAGAGGGAGGAGGAGAGACTGAAGGCGAGGGAGTGAATAACAAGGAGGACATGGCGGAGTGAGGTGAGAGGGACTACGAGGAGAAAACAGAGAGAGACCAAACGGCAACAGGAGCAAACAATGCTGCTCTTTCACTTAATAGAAAGCTTCTCTCCATGTGGCTTTTTGTGCCACTCACTGTAATACTCTTACACCATATTCAAAAGTCATCTATCATCTAGCCATAGAGAAGTCATAGCATTATGAACCAGGAGAAGGGAAAATACAGAAGCACTGCCCGTGCATCTCCCCTTCTCTGGTGTTAAAAAAAAAAAAACAGCTGAGGAGTTTGCACTGAGTTGCAGGATAAAACAGGTTTTTCAAAGGTTTTGAGTCACTGCCACCTCAAGAGGTCCTTGATCATACAGTCATAACTGTGCACAAAAAATATTATACTTATAGACCCAGGAGCATGTGGACAGATATACACACGTGGACAGAAAAAAAAAGTGTTTTCCCTGCTGATATAAGATTTTTGTGAAGTCGATTGAACTGCAAATACGGAAAAATAAAAAGGTTTTCATAAGCAGCACTCGAGATGAAAAAATCTACCAAATAAAAACATCTGGCCTGTCAGTCTGTACAGTAGATGTGCAGCCTGAACACAAATGCAAGTTAAATATGAACTTGCAACGTCCAAAAACCAAAATGTTTTTCTACATTTGCGACCGTTTTGGCAGCTCTGCCTGGTAGCTCCGCTTTCGCTCCCGGAAAGTGAGAGAGAGTGAGAGAGAGAGAGAGAGAGAGCAGTGGTGGGCGAGCGAGCTAGAGAGTGAATGAAGAGAGGGAGCAGCGGCAGCGAGAACAAATGTTTTTCAAAGGTTTTGAATCATCAGAACTACAAAAGGTTCTTGATCATAAAAAAATATATATATATATTAGGCTGATAGACCCAGCAGTATGTGACATTAGCTGTTAGTAGATACACACACAGATACACACACACACACACACACTACCAAATGCATGATCCTCTCTAGGCTGCCCCCTGGTGGATAACGAAAAACAGTGCACATTTATTCAGCAAATGCGGTATTTATTTTCCATTTAAGTTTTGGGAACCCTT
>OMLB01010382.1:1068-23164 GCA_900302555.1 Myripristis jacobus | reverse complement strand
CATCCTGCAGCAACATGCCATCCCATCCGGTTTGCGTTTAGTTGGACCATCATTTATTTTTCAACAGGACAATGAGCCCAAACACACCTCCAGGCTGTGTAAGGGCTATTTGACCAAGAAGGAGAGTGATGGAGTGCTGCGGCAGATGACCTGGCCTCCACAGTCACCGGACCTGAACCCAATTGAGATGGTTTGGGGTGAGCTGGACCGCAGAGTGAAGGCAAAGGGGCCAACAAGTGCTAAACACCTCTGGGAACTCCTTCAAGACTGTTGGAAAACCATTTCAGGCGACTACCTCTTGAAGCTCATGGAGAGAATGCCAAGAGTGTGCAAAGCAGTAATCAGAGCAAAGGGTGGCTATTTTGAAGAAACTAGAATATAAAACATGTTTTGAGTTATTTCACCTTTTTTGTTAAGTACAGTACACTCCACGTGTTCATTCATAGTTTTGATGCCTTCAGTGAGAATCTACAATGTAAACAGTCATGAAAATAAAGAAAACGCATTGAATGAGAAGGTGTGTCCAAACTTTTGGCCTGTACTGTACTTTAATCCCATCAGTTTCTATTGCATTCAGGATTCCTGCAAATACCACAACCCTACAACAATCTACTATTACATATAGTACTACTTAAAGTACACCAATTCCTGCTGTACTATTACATTTAGTACTTTTTCACTTGCCCAAAGCTGAAGTAAGCACAGTCAAATTGTCTTCAGATTTAGCCTTTTCTAGTTTGAATATATACTGCAATCTGTAGTACCCCAGCCACAGGACTACTCCTCCAGAATATATTCAAGTATCTTAAGGATTTTTATTCTTTCTCTATGGCTCAAAGGAGGCTAACAGCACAGTAAGGTGCTTTGGACAAAAATGCCCACTAAATTGTATATATTTCACAGAGCATGTTCAAGACAACGGTATAAAACAAGCCTCTGGGAAATTAACTTGGCCCTTTCGTCTTTCTGTTGCAATACATGGTAACAGGTTTGCTCTGCTCCTGCCCCAGAGCATTTCCATTTTCTTATAAAAATAAATAAAATCCAAGTCAAGGGTACTCGGGAGACCGAGAGAATTTTTGAAGCACAGTGGCTGTTATCTGAGACCAGCTAAGGATGTACATCCAGACATATACTTTTATATACTTTTAAGTCTCATCTCACCTGTTTTTTTCCCTACATTAGAGCCCTGAAATAATTCTGTTGCAGCTATAATTACTCAATAGCTGCTTGCCTTACTGATGGCTGACCACTGGTAGTACACTGGTACATTACCAACAGAAAAGGGTGCGAGGACTAAAAAAAAAAAAATAAAGGCCACATACTTTTCTTCCAGTTGGAATTGCAGTGCCATAGATAAAAACTCAGTCTGCTGTAGCAAATTCACATCAGCTCACTCCAACATGGTGTTTGACATGTCAGCACAGGCACAAAAACTGCACATTCCTAGTTTTAAGTTTCGGCAAAGGCTACAAGCCTCTGGAAAAGTTTAACGTACCACATGTGGAGGTACCAATAACTCTAATAAGCAACCAAAAAAAAAGCAGATAAAACAGAAGAGGAAGCATGTAGACAGGCAGATGAGTTGCCTTTCTATGTTGATATGATTTCAATTGAGGATAGCGATGCAGGCTGCCGCCACTACAGACCATGATAGATATATATGTACTATAATATGTGTTATATTCCAGGGTCACATAGCACTGCCCTGAAGTGTACAAAAGCAAAACAAACACAGACAAGCAAAGAAGTTGTTTGCTTTTTCTTTTTTTTTTTTTCTTTTTTTTTTCCTTGCTATTCCTGATTTTTTGGCACTACATACTTAGGGTGACATGTTAGGTTGTTTTTAAAACAAATGTCTATTCAAAGCCTTCGTCTTGTGGCAAGCAAAGTATGAATACAGCTAATAAAAATAAAGGTTTACATTTTTCCTCCTTACTTTACACATAAAATAAAAACACTTTTTGGACCCCCTCAAAAATGGGGGTATTAAAATATTTGACATTTGTATCACAAATCAATGTAATGAGACAAAAAAACATAAAAACTGTACAAAAATGATAAAATTCATTTTAGAAATCCTTGTGACTAAATGATGCAAAGTTAAGATTACATTATTCTGCTTTGTTATGGTACTGACCATAAGCCTAATAAAATGGAGATGCAAGTTCACTTTTTCTGCTGGATGAAATTTAGATTTACATGGTGCCGGACGTGGGGTACCAGTGGGAAATTCTGATTGGGGTGCACCACAGAACCTGGAGGGGAACAAAAAATATTTAAAAAAAAAACAAAAAGTCAACGTCAATACATATGCAGAGGTTGAGAGATTAGCTGAGGTTAGCTTCAGATAAAATAATTTAACAATACAAATACAAAAACAAGAGCTTGCCGTGTCTGATGTTTCTCTCTAGTCTTTCTTACCTTGGGCCATGAAGGGCTTTCCAGGCTGGTAGCTTCCATTGCCCTGCTGGATGAAGTTCTGGGGCATGCGGTAGGGCCAGGATGGGGACAGGGTGTACTGGGGCGTTTTATTGTGCTCCCAGTTCCGAGAGCCTTGGGTTACACCTCCAAACTGGGCCTGGTAGCCTGGCTCTGTAGAAACAGAATCAAGAAGCATTTAATAACTACTGATATCTTGGTAAATTAGCATTTAACAATACCATATCAAAAAAAAAAAAAAAAACATACACATTCCACTGTGTGTAAACAACTTGTGTCCATCCCTTCACTAAGGCTGTAATGAACTTTCAAACAACTGGTGCTTCTTACATCATTCAATTATAAACTGAGAACAATCTGTAGAGTTACCCACTGTGATTAACTTTGAGAACCAGCCACCTTAATGTCAGTTACATGCTTGGAAAAGACACATGAACAAAAAGACAGACAGAGACAGTGCTATTAAAGTTCACCCCGTGAGTACCTGACTTGCCTACAGTGCCATTGCCCACAAGTGACCCCTGTTGTGCCAGATGGTTGTGCCAGTGCCCTTCCCGTCCTGGCCCACCCATGCCCAGCTGCCTCCCCGCTGGTTGGGCAAAGATGATACTGGGGTCATTAAGATTCATGGGGCCGGGGCTGCCCCCCGAGCCAGCGGGATTCCCATTCCCAGAGGCCGGACGCAAGGGGAATTTCAGACCAGGCGGGGAGGGGGCTGGAGGTGTGGAAGTCTGGAGGACCGGTCCATGGATGGGCCAGGAGGTGGAGGGGAGATGGACTGGGTGATGAGGTTGCCCCTGGGTCTGGTGCGACTGGTGCTGGTGGGAGGGGAGAAGTCCCAGCGCAGTGAGTGTCCCTGGGTGGTACTGGCCTGGGTGGGAGGTGGGGAAGCTAAAGAGAGATAAGGGGACCTGGGCATGAGCAGGCTGCTTAGGGGGACCAGCAGAGCTGGTCTTACTCTGGGAAGACTGTGGGGAGCTCGAGGACTGTGAGGAGCTCTGAGAGAACGGGGTGGGCTGAGGAGAATAAGGTGGAGTCTGGCGACTATCCGACTATCAACAGAGGGAGAAAGAGACAAAAGGTACCAGAATCAATAGCAAGATACAACAATTTGCTTGGCAACAGTCCTCATTTCGTACTTCAAAATTATGTTTTGTATACATTTTGCAGCATCAACAGAGGGCTGATGTCTAGCTGCTCCACTTACACATTCAGACGGTTGTCTGGTCCTTCCAGGACGGTCTGGAGTTGCCTGGGGAATGGGGATGGACTGGGAGCTCACTATGGTTCGCACCATATGGGGAGCTGAGGGAAAACAAACAGCCATATAAGCCGTATTCTCACCCTCTACTTCTGTCTGAGCAGAAGTTGTGACCTGCTTTGTAAGTGTAAAGGTGACTTTGGTTTACAAAGTACCTTTAAATTAATGTTTCTAAAGGTGAACAAGAGTTTGGAAAACAGCAGTAATACTGGCTCTGATATTAAAGAAGTAATATTTTCTCTGCTTGAATGCAAATGCTTTGCTCTTGAAATCAGTTTGTGTGTGACTTATCCTCTAAGAGACACGCTTAGACTAATTGCTTTGTCTCTGAGTGTACCTGGTGCCCCGGCAGTCCTCTGCCTGAGATGACGGTACTCAGGACAATCCCTGCGCACGTGACCCATGTCACCACACTGGAAACAACGCCTTTCTCTTGGCTCCCGCTCCTCCTCCTTTATATCCTCCTCTTTGTCATTTTCCTTCTTCTTCATTCTAGCAGGCGAAAGTACACACAAGAATAAATCTGACACATACATACATAGATGTGGGCACACATTCAAAGAAAGGAAACAAAGGTATACAGTGCTGCCCACATACCTGCGTCTCTTAGGACAGTCCTTCATGTAATGTCCAATCTTGCCGCAGATCCTGCAGCACCTGTCATTGGGTGCCAGCTCCCCGTCTGTTAGTACCTTAGAGTCAAAGAAGTACTCCTGCAAAAAAAACAAATGTCATTTCAGGACAAAAATCTAGTTTCAAAGTAACAGAAAATAGATAGCTTTCATGTCCGCTTTTTCCCTCATTTTGTAGAAGCAGAAATGTCAACTCATGAGTGACCTACCACCTCCGTGCCAGGCTGGGGATAGAATGGAGAACCAAACAATTTTCTCCCATTAATAAAAGCCTTCATGATGAAGTTTGTCACTAAAGGATGAAAAATAAAAGCAGAGAAAGTGATGCATTTTTACAGTGTCAAATGAAGGACATTCTCAAATCATAAAACGTCCAACATGAATTTGTAAGGTCAATCAAATGGGTCAAATAATAGCCAACTAGGTTGTCTCCAGGCACCTATGGCCACAGACACACTCAGTTATGGCAAATGACTGAGTTTATGTGAGCATAATTTTGTAAGGTACACATTAAAGCAGAAAGACTATACTGTGTCTATGTGGGAGCTGAGGGAGTTGACTGGATTACTCTAATCTTACTATGGCTAAAAATACTGTCTGCTACCATAGTAACATTGAGGCTACAAACCAATATGACTACTGCCACTGCCGATTCAGGCAGTATTTTCTATTCACTTAACAGCACCTGTAAACAGAGGTGTCATTTCATCTATCAAATTTTGATAAAGCGCTACAGACAAAAGTGTTGTGTTTTCCTTTTTTTTTCCATTATGGAAATATCCTACTCTGGCTCTGCTCAAACATTTATTGATAATTTTGTCTCCTGCTCCAACTATGGCACTTCTACCTGCCATTTTTTCCGTTTTTGAACAATGACTGACATTGTAGCCTACAACTGTTGAGCTTCATGACAATACATTCCAGAGCATTCAAAATTGGGGGGTCAATACATCAGGTCTGCAGGTACTGAGTGTAGCTATCATGCTCCCTCAACAGCAAACTGTGTGTCCACTTTACAGGAATCATGCTGATGACACCTCATAAAATCTGCTTTTTATAAAATTAATTTGTATAAGAAATCTCTAAATGAACCTCAGTGAGCTCAAATAACATACCTGGTTGTAAGTGAGTATTTTGGACTACAGCACTTACTTTTACGAGAAACTCCAGCACCAAGATTATGGTTCAAATCAAAGGGATCTGCGGAGAACAAATGAGTGAGTGAGTGAAAGGAACAGAAACCTGTGGTCTTAACATTATGAAGCAGAAAAAGTAGTAGTAGTGGGGCAGAGCAGTCTTGAGTACCTTCAATAGCAATGCATTTGCTGGTCCACTGTTTCTCAAAGGTTGTGAGGCGTTTCCTTTGGCGGATGCTTATAACATGCTCTTTGAAGTCAAATTCTTCGGTGTAAAAGCGCAACAGACCCAGCCACAGCTCTCCTACTGACTCCTTGTTCTGCTGCAACTCCGGGAGACGACGATGCTGTGCAGCCAGGAGAGACAGAATTAAACAAATACCCCCAGAATTGAGATAAGACGCTAACCCTAACCCTTGTAGCATGCTTACACTTGATTCATATTTGCTAAATAATTCCCAGTTAACTCACCAGCTCCTCAAGGTCATCAAAAAAGAATGCATTCCAGCCATCAACCATCCGCTGTGGAACGTTCTTCCCATCAAAGATCTAAAAAAAAAGACATCATACAGAGCTTTTTTTTCCCCTACCTCAAAGAAAAGCATTTATTTATATTCTAGGTATGATTAATTTGTTTTCAGGAATTAGCGGGCATGGTCTTCAATCATTTATAGGCACCTCCTGGAGGACGGGGATGACTGGGGGCTGCCTCTGCTGGAGGAAGTAAAGCACCATCAGAATATAGGCATAGGATGAGAGACTTCCCCTGGACGCATCCCCAATGTCACAGCGCTGTGAGCAAATAAGGACAAATTAGTTACACAGCAAGCAACAAAAACAGTAACCAGAATAAAGTTAAATCCTACAAAATAAACAGACCCAAAGAAATCCATTAAAATAAACGACTGTTGACAGCGGTTACAAACCTTTGCAAAGACTTTCATCGTGTATCCCAGGTATTGCACACGCGGATCTATAGCTGCATAAGTAGCCAGCATTCTGGTGTTATGTTGAGCCTGGAGGAATGATCCGTCCAAATTAATCAACATGGCATTCTGACAAATAAATGCACTGCCAACTTGTTTAAAGAGTAAACAAATAATCAAGTAAAACGAAAGGCCGTTTCTCACCAGGGTGTTGTAGAGGCTGATGTCTCCCTCCAATCCACTTTGTCTGTGTTCAAATTTCACAATAGGCACTTTAGCTGTTGTGATAGGCAAGATGTTCCTCAAACCTGTGACAAGGGAAGACAGTCACAGCCATTCCTGACACATAACTGCAGTTCAAAGGAAAAAGGAAGATCAACAACGAAAATATGACAAACAAAAGGAAGCAAATGAGCTACCTGGACGCTGCAAGAACAGACAGGTTTTACTAAAGATTTGCATACATGTGACGGGACAGTTTACTTTAACAAAACCTGAATGCAGTAGAATGGTCATTCCCATTCAAATCAACACCCTTGGATTGTTGGAGTGGCGGCCATTTTTATGTGTGCTGCCATAGTACTGTTGGGCTAACTTCTGCAAACTGCTGCCTAGCTAGAGCAAAAGGCTTTCCAGCAAAAAACTGTGCAGTGGAAAGACACCTGTAAATAAGTCCTCACTTATGCCACCATCTTCTTCTTTACAGGTGAATGGAAGAGGTTAAAGTTGGGTGTGATAATAGTTCCGTTAATCTCCATTTTCAGCGGCTGTTCTTCAACTTTATAAGTCAACACTTTCTTCTCCAAGTAAGTTCAATTAAACTATGACAGATTGTAGCATTTAAGAGGTTGCATGAAGTTTGATGACGTCTGCCAGTTTGCAAATTTTCTTGTTTGCAGAAGTTGAGTGGAGGAGAAAATAGGAGACGCACAATCTTTGATAATGTTATATTCATTTTGTCACTAATGTCATGTTTCAGCTTATTTTCTGACAGTTGCCAAACTGCTCATGTAGCACTTTAGGACACACAGAGTCTAACGTTCAGCGTACTTACATTAATATCTGCCTTTTAACTACAGCCACAGTGCAACAATCTCCACAGTCCTGAATCACGGGTGACACACTTCACCGCCCTACTGATATCTTATACTGTACCAGCCAATTAAAACTGTGTTCTCACAGCATTCAGGTAGCTCATATGCTCTTTTTGTATGCCTAATACATACAAATAATTCTTAGGAGATAACAGCAAAATTGTTGTTAAATACCTGTGTGCTTCTTCAGCACTTTGGCAAGGCCCTCGATGATCTCCTTGCAGTTCAGTTTCTGGTGTGGAGAGATTAAAATCAACATGACATGTGAATCAATGTCCAAGCAAGACGTGAGGTCAGATTTCTAACCCCACAAAGGAAGGCTGACAATCACGGTAGCGTACCCAGTCCACCCACCTCTGCAGTGTCATGACCCTCCAGAGTCATGCAGATGTCCAGGTCACTGTCACGGAAACCGAAGCCGTTCTTCGAAGAGCCAAACAAGCACAGCTGAGCCTTATCTGTGAGTCCGCACACACATATATTAGGTGTTATTTACATTCTGTTTTCTGTTCTCTATCCCAATGTGAAATGGGCTATATCGTTTGGCTTAACCCTCATACACACCATTGTACTCCTTTCGTATAAACCTCTCCAGGCTAGCAAGGATCTGTTCTCTCTTCTGCTGCTCAACCGGAGAAGGAGACAGTTCATCTACAAAACAATAAAAAACACAACAAATATTAGGAACATCTGTCACAGGACTTCATCTGATAACTACCACTAAATATGGCTACCATATAAATAATAGGGTTTTGTAACAGGGCTGGGCGATATATTAATATTATATTGATGTCATGCCATTTTAGAATATTATGACATACCAAATCCCAGACGATATCTAGTCTCTTATCATGAGTGTTGTCTTTTCTTGTTTTTAAAGGTTGCATTACAGTAACAGCATGCAATTCTCTGAACTTATTAGACTGTTTCAGCTGTTCTGTTGTTTGTGTCTTGCTTAGTCATCATATCCACATTACTAATCATTTATCAAAAATCTCTTGTGTGTAAATGTTATGAAAGCACCAACAGTTATCAGTCCAACATTGTCACAGTACCCCTATCAAGGTGTTTGGTCAAATATATTGTGATGTTTGATTTTGTCCATATTGCTAAGGACCATTTTGTTATTTCATTGTAAAAACGCTCCCTTGGATAAACATGATCCTGTAACAACAACTGGACTAAATGTTGTAAATTCTGTGGTTTCATATTACAAGCAGCACAACCCACTGAATATGAGCCAACACATCATGTGAATAGTTGGTCGTTTTCACATCACAATATCAGACAGAAATAGGGATGTAAATAATTTAGTAAGCAAGTACTCGACTCACCAACATCATTTGATCACTCTTTTTTCTTTCTCTCTTTTTTTCTACTCTGACACTGATCTGTCAAACAGCAGACAGAATTTTTGACAGATTTCTGTCTGCTGGGTTGTTTTGTAACAGGAACACGGTTGGTGTACCACAGCTGCTGTAAGGGGAACATGTGAAGAAAGCTTTGCTCATAACAGCAATGTTTCAAAACACCACACAGAGTACGGATTCAATAAAAAACTGACCTGGAAAAACTACTATCACTCAAATATTATCAGACTTTTTGGTGTGTACAACACTACACTGCCTCCATGTTTGCTCTTACCAAATAAATATTACCAAATGCTAGCTGTTGGCCTGTCTATGTATCAATGTGAAGAACAGATGAATCTGTTCAATATTTTTCGGGCTTTACTCTCAAGTCATATAGTCTCTTACCAAAGACCCTGAAACCTAAGGTCTTTGTCCAGTTACCTCCTTGAGGAGACCACGAAACAACATTATGAATTGCACCGATGAATACATACGATAGCAGAGCCTGCAGAGTCCGTCCAGGATGTCCCGGAAGTGGTCAGTCATGGGAGGCAGAGGCTTGAGCTCTATCTTCTTGAAGTCTTCAGGGCACTCATCCTTAAGGTGACCATCTCTTTTGCAGATGCTGCATACAACAGTAGGAGGCTGGACAGAAGAAATGCAAGGACCACAAATGAATGAAAAGTCAACATGTTACATAACACCAAATAAATTTAAACAAAGGCTAATTATACTGTTCCGTTGAATAAATAAATACCTAAGAACCTAAACGTACTATTGTCAGATTAAAAATGAAAAATTAATGTCAAGATTCAATTCAAAAACTGTGAAAATGTCCAGACATAATTCTTGACTGTTAAACGTTATTTAATTTCCAAAATCTCAAAGGGTGACACTTTTGAGTTACCTTCCCACCAGTGAAAATCATCCTATCGAATACATAGTGCAGGTCCTCTGATGTGATGAGCGCCTCCTTCTCCAAAACATTATTCTCCTCTTCCTCCTCCTCTCCCTCGTTGTCGCTGTCCAGCAGGCCATTGGGGGAGAAGGGAGTGTTTGACGGTTGGTCCCCCTCACTGAGAACCATGTTCATGAGGGCGGCATTCGGTGTCTCCTCATCCTCCTTTCTGGATGGATCTGAACCATCCTCATCATCACTCTCGTGCTCTTCGTCCTCCTTCAGCTCCTGGCGCGCTCTTCCACCACTCTGACTTTTTTCACCTTTCCCATCATCCACTTCTGTGTTTAGAAACACAGCCTCCTTCTTCTCCAGGCTTTCTAACTTCATGTCCTGTTTGCCAGACTTTTTGCCTCTCTGGCGCCCCCCTGTGCCCCTGAACTGAGGGCAAGCAAAGTATTTGTACGCCGTGCGGAAGCGTTCCTGGATGTACTCAAAGACCATTTGGCTGTTCAAGCTTCGTGCAACGTTCCTCTTCAGGGCAAAAGGGTCTATAAAAAATGGAGAAGAGAAAAAGCCAGAGTGAGTTTCAGCTAACCATTAAAACCTATAGGACTGGCCTGATTAATGTGGTCTCTTACCCTCGATGGCTAGCCTGCGGCGAGGCCAGTTTTTCACTTCCCTGGAGAGGAGCTCCCTCAAGCGGATGCTGATGATGTATTCCTCCAGGGCAAACTCCAGTGTGTAAAAACGTAACAGCTCCAACCACAACTGGCCCAATGACACACCTTTACCGAGGTCCAGGGTCAGACGGGTCTTCACAGTAAAAGCACCAATTAGATACAGACCTTGTTCAATTGTTTACTTGCGCCTCTAAACAATTAGGACCTAAAATGCTAATTACTGAAACGTGAATTACAAAACAGCGAAATGATTCTTTTAGAAACATTTTCGCTTTCAAAAGTGACATACGATGTCTGAACTGTTGATAAGCCTGCAAGAAACAAAGCACAGTGCGACTCACCAAGCCCTCTCCATACTGGTTGTCTTTCGGCTTCTGCTCTGGTTTGGGTTTGCCTTCTCCCCTGGTCTCGCCTCGATTTTCACCTCGTCCCTCTGTGGAGCTGGGAGGTCTGTGCTCCCACCTGACAAATATGTCCAGCTTGATTCCAGTCAAGTGATACTCATCCACATGCTTCACATCAAAGCCTTCAATCTGAAAGAAGCACAAAAGAGAAATAACAAATGAGAGGAAAATTAAGCGCAAGCAAGCAAGCTCGAGTTAGGGCTGCCAATTGATGGAGTACTGGTGCCAGTTCCTAATAGATCACAACAGAAACGCAGAATAGTTTCTGCCCATGCCAGTATCAATATGTAAGCATCTTGTCTGTCCAAATATATTTGTTTTTAAAGGCAATTACACTTTGTACATGTCCATCACAGCAGACAAGTAAAAAAACCTCAAAGTAGTACAGGTTTATTTTATTAAAAAGGACATGCCTATAAGCAGATATTATCTATGTACAACAGATGTTTGTAACCTCATGAAACATATCTACAAAGAGGGATTCACTTAAAAACACTGCAGCATATCTGACAGAATGCAGCAGTAATTCAGATGTGGAAACTAACCAAAGTCAGAACTGAACAGCAATAACTACACACAATGCCATAACAAATTTCTCAGCTACTGAAAATATTGAATATATGTTGAATATATCAGCAGCCATGTTAAGTGCTTTTCTAATAGTGTAGTGGTGCTTGCAAAGGGATACATGGAATACACAAATCAGTATTTTTATTTATAAAATTTTTGTAACTGTCACAGAAATATTAGCACCTGGCACTCACTGTAGTGAGTAGTTAGCCTCATACCAGTAAGTGGTTTAGGCCAGGGGCTTTCAAAGTCTGAGACGGGGGACCTCCCCTCAAAATGGCATAGAAAAAGAGCTGCATGATGTCCTGTCATATTTAACATGATAAAATAAAGATAAGCAGTGATACTAAAGGGTCCATTAATTAACTAATTAATATATTCATTAACAAAGAGTACTTTATTAACATGCTTCTCTTCATATAACACATGAGCAGTGTGTGTCTTTTTTAAGGCTGATTTATACAGAGATAGCCATGATGTCCTACACCACTTTGAGCGATCGGCTCAGTGTGCGCACAGATTCTCTTTTGCAGAACAATAAATATTCAAACACTGGACTGCAGTTTATTAAAACCACACTAATGAAACCCAGCTAAACACAGAAGCAACATTGTTTACATTCTCTGAAACAGAGTTCACTCTCTAACACACCGGTGGTGTCCAAAATGATATTTCGGGATGTTTCTCACCGTGAATTTAGTGACATCCTGCAGTCTGAATAATTTGGGGGTGGGCTGGCAATATCAGAACAGATTCTGAAACTCCCTTAGTTGCTTAGTAGCTGGTTAAAGAGAGATGACAACCAACATCATGTTGTCTTTGCTCTCATGAAAATTCACTTGCACAATCATGGAAGTACAACAAAGCGGTCTAGTGGACCAATCACAGGAGTATAAATTGCCCATGAGGAGTAATAATAGTTTAAGTTCAAGAAAATAAGTAAGGTGACATTGCTGCATGACATGAAGATTCACCTACCCAGTGGCCCAGGTAGACAGGGAGGATGGGCTCTTTCCTCTGCTGCAGGAAGAAGATGACCATGAGGGCGAAGGAGTAGGAGGGGATGCCACCTTCAGCCTGGCAGTCAATGTGGCACAACTGGAGGGGTAAACATGCACCATGACAGTTTCCCTGTTAATTTGCTGCTATCTTATCAAGATTATTGCATAAAACTCAAATTAAGAAATTATCAAATCAGAGTCTATTAGTCTCTGCAGTCTATTAAAGAACTATTTTTATAAGACATAGTTTTGTTTGTTTGTTTACACTGTTTTCAGAACATATGAGGTGTTGCATGTGTGTGACACTGAGATGCTTTATCTCAAAAGTCTAACTTGGTAAAATCTGGAGGTGGGAGGGGGGTGTCCCCACGGCATTAGTCAGACAAAAAATTTAAATTCTTTGCATTTCATGGTTAGTGCAAAAGAATACATTCAAAACAACTCCAATATGCCTTGCTGACCTATGTTTGAAAGGACCAACCCACACCACCACCTCTCTTTATGCAATGTGGTATGCCACTCCATGAAAGCCAAAGCACGGGCAAAAAGCAGTGGGAACAACTACTAAGTTCTTTTGAACTAACCAGGAAATAAAGGACTTTTAAAATGTTCTACCAGAAGAGCGACTTGCAGCTCCTTTTCAACAGGCGGCAAACTGAAGAACTCCATGAATGCATTTCATTCACACACTAAAACTCAACAGATTTGCTCTGTGTCCTCTCTGATTTAAGTTATCAGTGTCAACAGCAGCCTTACCCTTGCCCAGTAGCGGAAGGCCAGCACCAGGGGAACCAATCTGGGCTCCAGTTTAGCCAGGGCAGCCAGGTGATTGGTGGTGAGACAGGCAACATCATTGCCTGCACTGACCTTGCACATCAGCCCACTGCACAGAAACAAACCCAACTATGAGCATGAAATTATGAACCTTGTCGAAAAAAAAAGAAAATCACTCTTGTCGTGTTGCATTATTGCCATTGTACAAAGTTGAGAGGCATGGCACATATAGGCTATACAGTAAAAGAGGTATACAACATTGCTATTCCCTCTTCTTATCACTGATGTAAACAAGTCACAATAATTAAAAAATATATAACAAAAAACTGTGGATTAAAAGCATATATTGTACACATTTATGGTGCATAAATTAAAAATCAATAAGGATAGACATCAGTAGAAAGCCAAAAGAGATAGGAAGGAGAGAGAAAAAAAGATGTTCAGGCCAACACTAACCTGCTAATATCCCGACAGAACACGACAGGAACTTTGGCATGAAAGTCTGACTCAACCTCAGAATATTCAGCTGCGGAAAAATTGAGGAATCCAGTTAATGACCACCAACAAGTTACACATACAGAAAAACACTTAAGAAAGCGGTTTTGTTTTTAAAACTGGACCTACACGGGGAAACATCTATATCTTATCTTGTAAGCATGAAATTTACAAATCAATCTGAAAATGTTCTGAACAGTTTAATTTACAAATGCTTTCAGACATACGCATCAAGGCACACATAAGCACTACTGACAATCAGGCCTTAGGGGTTGTACAACTTAAGGCCATTTGAACATGTTTCAACTAATGGAAAGTTTGAAATGCAATAAGCAAGACTTACAGCTGTTCTTTAGGATTTCCAGCACTTGAATCAACACGTCTGGTTGAGTCATCTGAACAGACAAAATTATTGAGTGCATCAACTGTAACATCACTGCCGATTATGCCCTAGAATAATTGCAGTGAGCCGCTTACAATGACAAAAAGGAGGGACGCTGCTCTTCCCATGTGAACGGAGCAAGAGGAAGCATATTTCTGAGACAGAGCTAACAGGGTTTATGGAAAATGTGGTGTTCATTTTAACAAATGCGGGCACTAAGAATACCAGTGGCGGGACATACAGGCAACCAATCATCTAGGCCATCGCTTATTTGCTTAGGGAAATTACACAAGGTAAAAGATTAACTTTGACAATGACAAATTGGTGTTTAAAAGTGCAGTGTGTAGCGCTTGTTAGTAATGTTCTGGATGAAAACTGTTATGATGGAGACTATGCATATGAATACAATGCATCAGTCCACATGCACCATTATTTGTGATTAGGCAAGCAAGGACACTTACTGAGGAAGGGTAGGTGACATCGATGTTGATATCACTCGTCTTGAAGGCAAATCGGGTAAGACATGAACCATAAAGACGGAGGGAACAAGCTGGAAAACAAAACAAACGTACACTACATATTAACTAACTGGACAGGCTTGACAATGCTGATTTCCAGGCAACCCAACTGTGTTTCATCAAGTTCCAGACCAAGAAATACTAAAAAGATAGTGGCCCACTGTACCAGTGATCAAAAAAAGCTTGCCCTTGGTCAGTTTTTTATGAAATAAAATGACAGAATGAATATCTTGTTGGAAAACACTTTCCTCTTGGAGATACAGCATGCAGACTGCCAACCAGGCAGTGTGGGATAATTACATATCAACATCAACGCAGTGTGTTCCACAAACACCAGATGCTGACCAAAGAGCCAACTGCTAATACGTTTCTGGCAAACTACTTTTTTTATGTGGTAATTTTGTTTTTTGATTGTGAGCTGCATCTGACTTTACTCAGCACGTTGTTGCTTGCTTTGCTTCAATGCGTCTGTTGCATTCCATCCAGGATACTCAGGGCGCCATGTCACAAAAACGAAAGTGAAACTCCAAAAGGCATGCGTGCGACACTGAGTGGGTATGAACGTACACCAACCCAATTTGTTTGTCTACATGGTAATGTGTAATGTGACCTAGAGTTCAGAAAAGCCAGAACTTCATCTCCATACTACTGGGCTTCAACAAGGAGCTGGGCAAAAGTGTAATGACTCGCATTTTTTGGTAATAGAGTCCAGAGGCCATACACGTTACCATTTTCTGATTATGCTAAATCATTTTAGCTTATGTGATTACAGCAACGAAATTAAATCCTCTAGTGCCCTGGTGCAACACTGTTCAAAAGAGGTCTGAGTAGTTTCCCATGTCTGCATGTGGCTGTATGTATAGTAAGTACAAATGTAAAACATGTCTGTGAAAATGTAAACTTCATAAACAAGTTTATGACACTGTAAATGCAAAAAATGATTTTAAAAAATTCAAGCTAATCTACACCCAGTGTTATCTTACTGAAAACAAGACTTTTACTTAACTAAACTAAAATCCCATGGTGTAAGTATCTGTGTTGCTACAACTGAAAACGTTAGAGGTCTTTATCTTCATCTAGAAAAAGCTGTTACTACACCAGCATAATATTTTTTTTATGTTTTCCAAAACCCCAAAAAAGCTCTGTTTTGGGATTTCATTGATTAATGGTCCATCAAATTTCTTGAAAAGAAAACCCTTAAAATGCATCAGCAAGCACTAAATTAAGCATGTGGTGCAACAAAATTCCTCAAAATGATTACTATTCCCACCCAGATGGTTACTATATATCATTGTGGAGCACACTGAATTGCTGCTTCTTTGTGAATACGTTCACAGCAGCTTGACACAAACAAGCAGTGGTTTTTGCACACACTGCGCGATGCACAAGCAGCTCACTGCTCCTTCAGACAGTCAGGAGAGCAACAGGCTACAGAAAGCAGTATATTCAGACAGCTAGATGTAAACACGGTTTTTAGCCCCACGGTTTTTGCTACTGGGGACTCTTATGTTCACCAAAGAAAATCTGATGAGAATATCTCAAAATAATCTCATATCTCAAAAAGGCAACAAGACAATTTCAGTGTTTGGGCCAGTAAAAAAAAGTTTTCGCTCGAATGGCCAGTACAAAACTGGCCTGAACATCAACTGCTGGTGTTTACTTCATTTTGTAAAACAGGTAACAGCTAAACACTGCAGATCACTGAGGCCTGCGCCCACAGAACAATCAAACTTCAGCAGGACTTAAGACATGTCCACACTAAGCCAGGTATATTTGAAAAAGCATCCTTTTTTCTCTGTTTTGGCCTTTCGTTTACAGCTGGTGTTTTCCACCCATGACAGTGGAGCTTTTCAAAAACGGTCCCCAGGTGTGTAAATCTGAAAACACGAGCTTGGTGTGTCTGTGTGGATGGAGGAAACATTTACAGAACAGACACTCAGACTCAGCAAAGTCAAATATGTCTGGAGATAGGAAACTGCTGGAAACGGTGCTTTCTAAAAATTTTATTTATCATTTACTCTTACAGGCCACATCTAGCTTTGTTTATTTCCACTTTCCACCAACTTTTCACAGGAAAGACCTTGGAAAATCTGTATTATAAATTTCCAACCTACGATATCATGAGGTTCATTAATTTTTCAGAAATTAATGCTCAAGTGAAGAAACAACCCTGAATTTTCCACTATGGGACATACTAAGGTAGATAAATGTCTATCTTAAGGTAGATGTCCATTTTCATGAGTTGCCAACGTAAACACTGTATTGTCAAACTTTTAATCAATGATATTCTGATTTCCACTTTCCTGCGAACACTGCTTTAGCAAAGTTTTTGTAGTTTTTTCTTTTCTTTTTGTCCATGATAAACAAAATGAAAAAGCAATCTTTAAAGTAATAGTAACATGAGTAAAGTGATGAAGCTGAAGTAGCAGAATAAAATGGAGGCTGTGAGAACACTAATGCAGTGTAGTGTGGATGGAAGGGCAAAACACTGTTTTTCTTTTTTTTTTTTTTTTTCAGATTTACCCGGCTTAGTGTAAACATGGCCTTGAAAACAAAGTCTCCTCTCCCATAGTGCACTGTAAACCAAGGTGAGTGGCATCTTGGAAAACTACCTGAGAGATGCTGCTGGATGGTCTCCTCCATCCTGCTGACCACAGCCAGCCGAACCTCGAAGTCCTCTTCTGAGATCCCATGTTGCTTGGCTGTGTCCAAGACGGCAGCATCCACCGCCTTCAGCTGGGCAGGGGAGGGCGGTGGCAGCGCACGCAGCTCATTTTCCTCCTGTTTTTCCTGAAATAATACAACCAATATGAAACCCTCTACTCTTCATTTTTCTTTCAAAAAAGGGCATTAGTAAAACACAAGTTCTGGCATGTGTAAAAAGTCAAACTTAGTGTTCCCATACCATTATGTTCTTCTTGTGCCTCTTTTCCTTGATGTGTTTATGTGCTCCCTGTATGTTCTCAATATGCACAGAGCAGAGCTTGCATAAGTACTGAAAGTTTGGATACTCGGGGGACTGCTGTGAAAACAAAGAGAGACAAAAGCAATCAGCACAAATCCTTTATCACTATCTAATCTTTTGCAAGTGGCCACTCCTTACTACTACACATGCAAATTACAGTAACCCAAAGACACCAGACAGAAACTCTTTTGAAAATCATGAACTCCTCCCACACATCCATCTCTTTACTCAATGGATCATTTCCTTACTTTTACCAGTCGGTGGATGTAGTCTCTGTAGAGGCGCTCCTCTGCCTGCCGAAGACCCAGCTGCTGCTCGGTCAGAGCCCCCTCCTCCAGGCCAGCTCCCACCTCTGTGCCGTCCTCAGCCGACTGATTCATCTGTGCCATGGCCTTCACCCCTGCACACAATAACCCAGTGAGATCAATGAAAAGATCAGATGAACAGCCCTTACTTTAGTTAATAAAGAGAAGTTGAGTAGCCGGCTGCAAGACTTTTTAGACTAAACAGGGATGGATAGAAGTGCCGCCACCTTAAGGCACCTTGATCTGGGACTAGAAGGACTGTGGGATGCAGTAAGGTCATAACTGAACTCCTTGTCGGATATATGTTATGGTGTGAAATATGATGAGCTACAACAGGAAGCTTGAAAAACTGAAAGTTGAAAACACAAACCTATACTAAGTACTTATTGATGCGCCCCCTCCCAAAAGATTCCTATTCAGTTTTTGTGCACATATGCTGTCTTGTGTTTTTCTATGTCTTTTGTGTATACAGTGTAATGTTTCTGATTAATGTCCAGTCTGTAAAATAAAAAGGAGAGGATCAAACCTCAAAAACAAGTTAATAAAGAGAGAATTAAGCCATTAAACCCACCGTGGGACTTTTCCTTCACTGTAGCGCCCTTCGTAGACTTCTCTGCAAGGCCCTTTTCCGATGGACCAGGCACAGTAGCAGACGTGGACTCCCTGCTTCCAGAGGGGCTCCTGTCTGCAAACACAGAAGCCCTGGAGTCCAGTGCTTGCACTGCCAATTGCTGTTGCGAGCCTGCTGCTGCTGCGGCTGCTTTCCCTTTACCTCTCTCCCCAGAATTGGTTCTTCCAGTCAACCTGCGAGGTCTTCCTCTCCCTTTATCCTGGGAACTTTCTGTGGACGTCTTGCCCGACCCACGATTTCCTTGGCCGCCTACAACATGCTCATCCTTGGTAGCAGCGACGACACTATCCTTACTGCGGCTGGCAGGCTTGGTGGGCTCTCTCTGTGGAGGAGCCTCTTTATTTGGCTTAGTGGGAAAAGATTTGTTTCCTCTGGCCTCGTTGCGAGATTGCTTGACTGTTTTTATTGGGCTTGTGGGCTCATCCATGCCTCCTGTCCTCCCACTCTCGTCCCTGGTGCAGTCAACAACACGTTGAGGGTGACCAGGGAGACAGGACAAGTGAAATCTAGAGAGGTAAACACATCATACTCGTTAATTCCCCATGACAAGAGTCCACAAGAAAAACAATCACACCACGCCACGCCGAATGACCCAAACCTCGCGTGTTATTATTTGAAATGTACAACGTAGTGACGGAGCTGTTGGCTGAAACACCAAAACACTTCACTTATAACCGGGAACCCAGCTGGGCAGTGCAGTGATGCTAGCTCGCGTTAGCTCAACTTCCAAAACAGAAAGCAAAACGAGCCGCGACGAGCAGTGCCAGCGGCAGATAAACGCCACACATCGTCGCCGACTTAGCGAAAAGCTCGGCGGTGTGATCAAATTTAAGCACCCGAGCGGCAGCAAAGTGGCACGCTGACTTCCTGAGGTCTGTTTGCTCAGCTTGGTTTGCTGGCTGGCTGTCTCCGTTAGCTAGGCTGCTGTATCGAGTTGTCTCGCTAGCTACCGTGAGATAAATAACACTGGCACACATTTAGCACACAAGCGCGAGCCACGAAACACCGCGAGGAGGGTTTCGGCTCTCGCAACAAGGTGAGGCGCGTTTTTACTCACTTTTACGAGCAAAATCGGATTCCAGATTATTGTTTCGCTGCCTCCATAGTTCTGTTATGCATAATGTTTTTCAAATCCCACGGCCCTGGTCAAAACAGCAACCATTGACGCCATGTTAATACATTGCCCCGCTGCATTGTGGGAGTGCCAGTGACGAGGGAGAGGGGCGTGTCAAATGCTGCCTTCTGGTGCCCTCGGAGACTCCCCGCTGTGGGATGTTGGAGGTCCATGGTGCAAGATGTGCATATCCATAAAATTATTTAGATAAAAAAAAACATATAATACTCTCCTTTTACATTTTAAAAAATTCAGGTTTTAAAAAGTATCTTACAGATATTGAAAATTTAAAACTCAGAAATCACAAATTGCCAAAAGCTATTGAATTAGAGTGACAAATTTGCTCCAATTAGTTATCAGACACCGAAGTTTCTTTCTTTCTGTCTTTCTTTCTTTCTTTCTTTCTTTCTTTCCCTCGCGTTTCTTATTTCTTTTTCATTGTAATTTGTTCTCATACTATTTTTTTTTAAGTGAAGAATCTTTACAAAATATTTTCTAATGTATGTAACATGCATACTTCATGATCCTGACCTGAATTGAATCAAATAAAGGATCAAATTCATCTATTCATTCATAACATGAGAGTGATGTCCCAAAAATAGATGGTAGGTGGTGGGCGTCTGCTGCCACATCATATTGTGAAGGAAGATGCAAGAGGATGTGGTATGGATTTATGATGCAGCTACACCTCCAAACCGGAACAGTTGCAGAGCCTGATAACATGCATTTGATATACAGCATTTTATTTTCAAAAATGCAAAACCTAAATGATATAAATTTAAAAAAAAAAAATGCAATTATACATGTACTACCAGCAATTTTCCAGTCCAGTCAACTGAGCACAAACAAAAGAGGTCTACAAAACAAAAACATAAATTTGGCAAAGCAAAGTTCATTGCTCGTATGGCAGTTGCAGGGCACAGGACATATAACTGATAAATTGGAAAAAAAAAGATAATCGACACCAATGAATGAGTATCCTGATGAGTTTCAGCGGAGGGAAGGGATCAACAGGGAGGACACAATAAAACTAAAACAGCCTTGCGTTTAGCCAGTAGTTCAGCAGTGAATCACCAACTATGGCTTTTCTTTTAGTAAAGGAATGGATTTAGAGACATTAGACAAACAGGCTGATCCGCTGAGGCTGCATTCAGTTCATACAGCACATCCCATGTAACCTGTTGAAGAAGAGACAGAGCAGCCTTGAACTGTGACAAACCAACAAACCTGAGCAAAACCAAGGACAGGTTTTAATAAAAAGCCTGAAGGACACTGCAGTGAGTAAAATGTTGCTCTTGTAAAGGTGACCCAGCTTCTCGTGTGTGTTCGCTGCAAAATGAGGCAAACATGGCACTTGCATGATGTAGCTGATGTAGCTGCACTGTGCAGAATTGACTCTAGTGTGAATATGGTGCCACTGTGTAGCCTCCAAACATAAATGTCACTAACTCACTCTTTTGCACACACAACCACTTTGGTCTCTTTTACAGAATACTTGCAGGCCTATTACTATACTTATAGCCTCCTAAAAGATGAAAAAAAACCTCACAATATATATCCAGTCTGTTTGCCTTGCAAAGATCAGGGTGCAAACTCACTGATATGCAGACTATAGCCTCCCCTCACAGAAAAAATATAAATCTATCCACATCATGTTAGTGAGGCAAACCTTTATCAAATTAATGAAATGAAAATGACATGTATGTACAAATGTCATTAATTATCACAATAAATCTCAATATACTGATTTCAAAATTCACTCAAATTTAAAGTGACAACACAGACATGAGCCTAATTAGAACATGCCTTATTTCAAGACTGTGACATTATCAATAAGTACATATAAGTCTACAGGAGCCAGTTTATAAAAATAAAAAAAAACGGTTTCTTTACACTAAGTTGCCATAAAAATAACTTTCATTCTGTATTTTCTGGCATCTATTCATCTGTTTTCCTGTAGAAAAGTGGGGCAGGCTGTGTCCCTTCTGTGGCTTAATGAGCTGCAAGTTGCGATGCGCTTGTTTGAGTCCATTTGAAATAAATTTTATAGGGCA
Source organism: Myripristis jacobus (assembly GCA_900302555.1). NCBI lineage: Eukaryota > Metazoa > Chordata > Actinopteri > Holocentriformes > Holocentridae > Myripristis > Myripristis jacobus. The sequence goes on along the minus strand of OMLB01010382.1, from coordinate 1,527 downwards.
AGACAACTCCACCCACCCGGACATACACCGCGTCAATTCACCCGGATAAAACCAGAGAAAGAGCGGAGCTTGGCGCATTTGCCTTCAAAATAAAAGCGCAACTATCCTAAAAGAAATAATTAAAAATAAATAAATACAAATTATTTCCCGAAACAAACCAACCCTTTATCGAAAACCCATACATTGGCCAACGAGTATGATTTTTTCAAATTGATATTACATTGGAAAAAACATAGTTTATACTTGAAATGAATATCTTGCAACTGAAGATCTTTTTTTTTTGTGATGATCATTAGATGAAATCAAGAGTGAAACTTTTGGCGTCTTTCATTGGCATGTGAAAAGGGTGTGAAATTAATGTAGTTTCACTTTCGAGGAAGAAAAATTTGCATAAATAGCCTATGCATGCTTTTGTAAACAACCAGTGGTCGATGTAGCTTTTATTTTGGAAATCCTGAG
>OMLB01010374.1:22279-43346 GCA_900302555.1 Myripristis jacobus | reverse complement strand
CTTATTTTATTTTATATATATATATATATATATATATTTTTTTTTTTTTTTTTTTTTTTTTTTTAACTTAATTTTTTTTTTTTTTTTTTTTTTTTTTGTAGTTGTGGACATGGGGTATCAAAACACTGGACTCAAGAGACACTTCAAAGTGTCAGATTAATGCCATGGGTTTCCTGCCTTGGCATCCAGAGCTCAGACTGTAAACTTTATGGGTTTTATCCTTCCTCAAACTCATCCTGTACATTAGTAAACAAACTGGACAGTCCTCCTTTACAGTTGATAGCTAACGTTTGCTATTGTCCTTGACTCTAGTTGTCATTGACTTTAGTTTATTTGGCCAACACCAATAAAATAAAGCTAATGCAGCACAATTCCTCTAGAATTCTGAGAGAAAAATAATATCCATGCAGCCTATGAACGACAAACACTATTCAACATCGTGGTGAGTTCAAGTGTACACAAAAGGCCCAACAAGTGCCTGATGTGTAGCTGTTTGCATTATGTGAACATTTCATATTCCAACCCATGCGCTGACCCAAAGCCAGGTTCAGAGTGAAAGCCACCATGCATGGAAATGCAGCCATCATGTGTCAGGTATTCCTCTGGAGGCACGTTGTGGTCCTTTAAGGAGCACAGCACTTTGACCTCAACATTGCTTCAGTCCCCTAACCACACTGACAGCTCCTTCCCCTCTCAGCAGTTCAGAAACATGTTGCCATTTATTCACGTTTAATTCCGAATCACCTCTGGACTGATGGGATCCATCACCTCTTGTGAGGCCTCTGACCCGGTCTAGGCAGTCCAGTCACGTCTGCAGGCCCTTTGAGCTGTCTTAAACACTGCACAGATCATGTGGTCTGAGCCGCTTTGATCTCACAGAAACAGGACCAACTTCTCAGAGGTAAAATCCACACCGAAGCTTTTGGACTTTACAATACTGAACCAATATTGCAAATGATGCAGGGATATGAGAAGCCTTTAAAACAGGAGTTTGGTTTCCATCTCTTTAGAGAGATGGACTCTGCAGAGGCATCAGGAAAAAAAAAGAAAAAAGAAAAGAAAGTCATTGACTGTATCACTGACTGGGTCGCCAGCAGAATACAAACAGTGGCTCTCATGTTGGGCCCAGGAGAGATCTCTTGCTCATGCACCAAAGGCACAATGATCTGCTGTGTAGATAGGAGCTTGGCACATCAGACACACTAGCTGTCTATATATATTTTCACCACCAGCACTTGGATAGGCAAGATATGTTATGATAAGATTAGATGACATTTTATTGGTCCCTCTGAGCGAGTAGGGTTGGTGTAGCAGCAAACAGTGAGAAAATACAGCAAAGAAAAAACAAATAATATAAATAAGAATAGAACAAAGACAAGGTATGTGAACACCCAACTGTCAATTTTAGCACAAGGGCAGATAATAAGGGCACAATATATGAATGATATGTATGAGAAAAATTATAGATTGCACCATTATTGTAGAACCAACCAATACTGGATTTTTTTGGGCAATATGGATATTTGGGATTAGAAACACCTGATAACCCATCATTTTTGCTATACATAAAAATACACATTTGTAGCAGAAATCGTCAAATTTGGTCATCAAATAGTTTGAAGGATATGTACTGGAGGCTGAAAAATAAACTTAACTTTTTAACACAATCTGCAGAATTGTATTGTAAATAATGAGATCTTCAGGACAAACGATTTAATAACTCTGTTTTTACCGTCTTTTTCCCCAATGTGTATGTGATGAGCTAAGATGTATCAATAATAGTGGTGTTGATATATATATCAGTCACTCTCTACAATAAAGGTATGCATGAGGAGGATGAGGGCAAAGTCTATATGGGCAGATTTTCCACCTACAGGTAGGTGGTAGTTGGGTCACCTCCAGGGGGCGACATAGAGTGTTAAAACTAAGCTAAAGAGAGTCAAATGAATTGTTGTCAGTGGGACTGCGAAATTATTATTATTATTTCTTACTGTGCATTGGTGAAAATGAGCAGAGGATGGTATAGAGGATACACATTTCTGTGTGCTTAGAGGAATGAAATCTGAAACTCTTTGGAAAAAAGGAAAATGTTTTTTGCCTCGTGTTGTGTAACCGCTGAACAGCACATAGCCTCAATGTGAGAGGAAATCTTCTGAAATTGCCATAATTTTACAACCATTGATTTCATGTCAGCTTATAATTTTGTCTTCATTCTAAATATTGGGCTGAGAAACAATGACAGTAATAGCCCAGTTACTGGTAAATATTTGAAATCAAATGTAGTGATCATTTTATAGCATTTACGCCCATTGACTGCAATCTGTTCTACTCTGTTTAGCAAGTGTTCAGTACTGCCCCCGATGGCCAAAAGACTGTACTGCATTGTTTTTCCTGTCTCACAGCAGGTAATGTATGTGGTTCAGCTTTCTCTCGCTACAGGCTTTGATAAGATTGTATTAAAAAAAACAAGATAGTCCAAGCATTGCATCATAATACACCACTTTGCTCAGTGTTTTCTGTTCTGTGGGAATAAAAGAGGCCGGGACACCTGCAGTCTCAGTTTGTGCACTTATACTGTACTATATACACACAGTACAACCAGGATGACTGCGTTCAGTGTTGTGTGTGGCACATACAGTAGTGTGTACTGTAGTTAAGTAAGCTCTTCTGACCTTGCTGCTGTTCCTCCAATTTTCATTACTCATACTGAGTCAGATAAATTTGATGTGGTACATTGATCAACTCAGGATTGAAATAAAACTCCCTTTCACGCCCCTATCACTCTATTTCTCTTACACTCACTCACACACACACACACACACACAAACAAAAACTCTGATTAATTGCGTGCTCTGCTGGATGATAGATTCTGACCTCTCTTTCGCCTTTGGTGTTGTCATTGTCCCACACCATGAGGGATGGACATGAGAACACAAACCAATGATCTTTTTCACATCTAGCCCAAAGCCTCTGAGTCTGAATAATTCAATTTGTATCCACCAAAGCTGCATTTGTCATAGCTGGTGTGCTCTCGGGCCCTTTACCCAGGATGCTTTGCTCTGTGCTTTGATTCTCCACATTCAGTCCTGGTTTCTAGACAGCAGTCTTCACGTAGACAAACCAGAGTGCTGGTATTTCTGTTAAAGGTGCATTGCATAGCATTTTTAATCATCAGTATATCTTTGTCATATTAATGGTGATGCCTTTTAGAGTTCCCAGAAACATATGAGACCATGGAGATTGATTGATAGTTTCTATCACACCAGTGGTTCTAATTTTACACAAAATTAAGACCACATTTTCCATATAACCTGTCACTTCCTGTCCCAGCTGTATTGAAAGCTATAAGCTGTATGCTTGTGTTGTAGGACATGGTAGTTCATTTGAACTGTTTCCTCACTTCTCCAGTTGATTGCGTGGCTTCATTATTCTATAATGTCATCCCCTCCTGCTTTGTTGAAGCTAAAAGAACTGAAAGGCTGCGGTCTGAACCCAAAACACCAAGCTGCTGCTGCTGTCAAATAAACAGGAGATTGATGGATGTAACCTGACGGTGACCCTGGTGAGAAGGTCATGATGAAGACTGGTGACAGTTGGTGTTCACCAGTTAAATCTAATAAACATCAGCCCTTTTTTGTGTCGCTGAAAGGGCGTTTATGTTAAGTGGGGGAGAAAAAGCCTGAAATGGATGGAAAATACACAGACGGACAGTCTAATGTTTAAACTTTGAAAGTGGCTTATCACGGATACTCAGACTGTTTGGGTTTGTTCTTTTTTTTTTTTAAACGTTAGTGTGCTTCAGCTCTGATATGATGATACAGTATGATGGACATGACACAGTTTGTTTGATCAGGCCCGCATATTTATTGTAGAACTGATCAATACAGCACTGATTGGTCTTTAGGAAGCCTGCAACCTTAGTTTTCAGTAGAAAGTTTTAGTATACTGTGGTCTAAATGCACTTTCATGGATTTTTGATTGCTAAAATTATGAGGGAAATTTATTTAGTTAGTTATTTGCATAAAATGGTCAAGTTGAAAGATCCAAACAAAGAATTGCACAAACTATTGATGACCAACAGCTTCAGTCTATGAAATGCTACCATCATTTGCCTTTAAAACAACATATCAGTCAAACCCAAGTACATTCACACTGTTGCTGTGTGCAGTTTTGCAGGCAGGAAGTGAAAGCCACACTCTCTAGCATGCCAAACCATGTAAAAAGGCTGCGGTTTTTACAATCGTCCAAGCTTTCTTTATATGTCCTGTCAGTGTTTAGCTGCCAGGCTCCTCCTCTGGTCCAAGCTGCCTGTGGTTTTAAAATGAGATATTCATCCCTATGTGTTTACACAGCTGCTTTTTTACTAGGAGAGCATGCCTAGAGTGAGGGACAGAAGGTTGCGGTGCTGAGGTCCCACCTGGCGGTCAAGCCAATGAACCTGTCACTTGAAGATTTCAGGGGCTTGCCTTAGGACACGGCCCACATCTGGTAGCATACCTTTAGCATTCCCCCCACAGATCACCAAAACTGTGAGTAATGAGTGGAATGATTACCTCTCCTCCAAGCTTTCATAAAGTCTGATGAAAGAGGAATGCAATATCCAAATCATCTAGAGAACACTGCATTAGAGGTAGCATGCTCTATTTACTGTTTAAACCAATGACAGCGGTTGTGGTGATGTGTCCTCGGGGGTAGACTTTGTATGTCATTCGGTGCCTTAAAACCAATTGGAAGTCTTATCTAGTCTGAAATATTGACCCTTAGGACAACTGCTGCAGCTGAGTTTAGAAGCTAACTGTGGATTATTTCCTTCACTCATTCATTTTTATGGCACCGGCAATCAAATTGAAGCAGTAGCAAAGTGTGTTTAGAAGAGCAGACAGCTCTGATCTGACTGGGGTAGCGCATTCTACTGCTCTACCAGGGGCAGTTGTCTTTTATGACCCATGGAGTAGCTGTGTATACAGCTTGGCTAATTGAGAAAGCAGCTCAGTCCTGTATTGTTGGTGTGATTTAGCCCCTTAGTTAGCCAGACCCACAAATCTTTGTAACTGTTCCTGTCTTATTTCTGAGATACACAGCGCTAAAAGTCAGTGACGCACATGTAGTAGTAAATTAAAAAGAGAATAAACTATGTTCTCTGGTTGGAAAGGAACACAAGGAAACAAGTAAAAAACATTTTGGAAAATGCTCAGTTACGTATTCAGAAAAGTTTTGTTCTTTGTCGACTTACACCGGTTTAATGCTGCTTACCATGAAGTGCACATCAGAATTTACATCATGAAGATTTATATTGGCCTGCAGAGGTGGCCAAACTCTGCAAATTAAAAAGAGCATGAAGTGACCTTTGGTGCATTTACACCTCACTACATTCTGCTTACGCCCCCTGATCAACAACATGTAAGCCTAACAGTGTCAAACATAGATGGATAACTCTATTTGGCGCAAAAGTGGCTGCAGTATTTTTCACCGAAGAGATTCTCGGTGATGTTCCAGCTCCTGTTTCATGCTGCTTCCGAAAGCCCAGTGCTGCTGAGGCTACACTATGTCTTGGATGATGATTTGTGTCCCATTTAAATGAGCATTAGGGCGTGCGGTTTGCTCAGAGACACGGGGTGGGAGATGGATGACACCCCGGAGGTGGCTGGAACACTGCTCTGCCTGCCTGGATTTGTCAATATGAGGGAGCCTGTCAAACCAAATCAATAGTGGGAGGAGGGATTGTTCTCGCCAAGCAATTATAGCTCTGTAATTGATAAATTTCACATATTTCATTCCAAATGTCATCCATGGATTTTTTTCCCTATCATGGCCAATTCTTTCATTTAGTATGTAAATGAATAACAGGTTATAGCATCTCATTAAATTACAATGTTACATTAGGCCTTGACTTTTACTAAGATTTTTTCCCCCTAGTCCAAAAGTTTTGTTCAAGATTGTAAAGTGTGGCACTGCTGCTTTTTGTGGAAGCCGTTAGTGTATTAGTCGAGTTTTTGGCATGCAGTTGGAAGTTAAAGTTAAGATTTAGCTAAGATTAAGCTACTGACATGCTGACACAAATATTCACCCAGCCGCCAGGAAAACATGTTGGCAGTTAACATTTCTGCAAACCAAGGATACATTGAAATATCACGTTTTCAAGTTTCATGGCATAGTTTAAAGTGAGCCAAAAACACTGAGGAGGTTGGGCGGTGGATGGCACAATCAACAGGATTTTGCTTAGTCCTGTGTTTGGGTCCTGTCTAGATGTAACCCTACATTTACAACTTAGTCTTAATGTTAACCATGACCTTTCCTAACATTAACCATGACCTTTGCCTAACTTTGACATGTGTGAATGTTAACAGTTGTGACGATGACGCACGCAGGCTCCACCACATTGGCCAAGTCCAAAAACATATTTTTTAGGTTTGGAAACCTTCACATTTTAATGTATTTGTTGGTTTGCAGGAATGTAAAATGGTGACATTATATTGTGGTAACTGGGTTACAAATACACTATAATCTAAGATAATGTGCAGATGGATGGAGGATCTTTGGCTGAAGGTAAAGTGTGCAGTTGTCTATTTCCCTGCATGTGATGTGAGTCCATATGGTGGTGAAATCTCCTCATTAGTTGCCTTGTGCTCCCCTGGGCTGCTGATGTTAATATCATGGACACAGTTACTTCACATTTCCTCCACAAGCTTTAGCAGAATTTAAACATGTAATTTATGACTGGCCACCTTCTACAGTGCCTTTGCCTGCAAACTTTGCAATATAAAATGTAGCTAAGCACAATATGTATGTCAACCTGTACTTCATAAAAATAACATTAATGTCTTCAAAAAAATGTATGATGCCCACTTTTGGAGCAGAGTATGTGAACTTGTGTGAGTTTGTTGCTGTGTTCACACACCAAGATAGTAATTTCTTTATCCATCTTTTACTGGAAATGATCATTTTGGAAAGGGCGGGTGGGATTTGCAGAATCCACTGGATCACATGCAGCAAGAAACTGTATTCAGAACTTGCATAAGATTTCAGATGGTTGTTTTTGTACTTGCTTGAACGAATGCTTGTTTGAATTTAAACAATATCTCCAATAACCTAGCTTTGATTTTTGCAGTTCTCCCGCACCCCAAGGAGACAACTGACCATTATCACAGCAGACATCAGTAACACAGGGATAGAGCACTGAGAGCTACACTATGGCATGCTTGGGTGTCGAGAGACCAAACCTAGTGCTGTAATGATACCTTTAAATGTCAAAATCTATGTTAATCCATTAATTTCATCCCATACATACATCAACTACAATTGCCTCATGCTCTTGTCCTGTATTTGTCAGCATTTTTAACCACTGTGACAAACTTTATTGTAAAAGATGCGTATCATTTTTCAACTGAAAAATTGCCAGACTGAGTCACACTTTCATATATAATAATATCGCTAAAAAAAAGTGTGTGAGATGAAGCTGCACTGAGGTTCATAACTACAACCAAGGGAACACCCACCGACTTCAGTCTCTCAATTCATTTGGGCCAGAGAGAACGAGGAAAAAACTTTGATCTGCGTTCGGCACATATGGAAGCAATCTCCAACATTCCAGCTAGATTAAAGCATGTTTTGAGAAGGCATTTAACTAGCCTCATTTCTGGCCATGGTGAATAGAGTTTCAAAGACGGTATAGATTCAGTTACTGTTAATACGGGCCTTCCAGAGGAGTGAAATGCAGGTCAAGAGAGAGAGAGAGAAAGCGAGAGACATAGAGAGAGACGGAGAAAGACAATGACCGAGGAAGCAGGAGAAAGCTAGAGAGAGGAGAGGGAAAGAGAGATTAATGAAAGCAGGAAGAAAAAGTGAGTGGATATTGTGTGTGTGTGTGCCTGCGTGAGTGTGTGTGAGACAGAGAGAGATAAAAATGTGTACTTTTGCGGGTACATTAATATCACCATGCCAAAATGACTAATACTGTAAATGCCATATTTAACTGGAAAAACTGTAATTCCAGCCGTCCAGCTGGATGAATGAGAGCTGGTGTTAAATATATGTTGCGCAGTACAAAAAAGTAAATAAGTGAGATGAAGTTCAACATGTGAGGTAAATAGAAGTTCACAGAAATATCCTGCTGTTCCACAACTGGGATTTCTTTCCTCCAATCCCTCTGAGGTGTTCTTAGAAATGTATTCACTGTATTTATAAGCATCCTCGCCCGGGCAGATTTTCTCACATGACACATCGAGGACACAGTGGTAAAAAAAAAAAAAAAAAAGTGTGAGAGAAAAAACAACAACAAGAAACACTAAACAAAGGCATTCATGAATACCGCTTGTGATTTTTTAAATCTCCTGAAGCTCTGTCCAAATATTCGCTCTAGACTTTCCACTGAATTATCTTTGAGTTACAGAAGTCTCACTTAAAATGGAAGTGACAGTTTGCTCGGCTAAAAAGACACAAACAGTAGGAAATGCCCTTGAGCATGCATCCCATATTATAACCCCATAAAGTTTAGAGTCTCCACTAGGAGGGATTTCAACTGGGTTAAGAGCGATATATATCAGCTTGCCAAATTGAGCCTCTGTCTTTCACCAATTAATAAAACTTAGGCAGTGATTCAAACTATACATCCACTTTGTGAAAGGGTGCACATTTGCTGTTCTAAACACTCTTGAGGCTCGATTTTAATGATCTAAGAATACGGTCTGCATGGCGCAAGTGCATTTAGGGCGTGTCCAAGTCCACTTTTGCTATTGTAACAGTGAGTTTCTTCATTAATCATGGCTGTGTTTTGGGTGTAACATGCAGTAAACCCATCAGAGTGCTGTCTCCCATTCCCTTTACCAGGTGTGCTTATAATGGCACACTTGCCAGTTAAGGAAGGCTTCTCTGCAGAGGAAATGGATCTGCTCGTGCAAGAAGTAAAATCACACAAGCAGATCATCTACGGTAAAATCAAAGCTCCCTGAGGTGGAGCCAGTGTCTGGGTGTGGCGCCTGACTGTGTAGACAGACATTACTATATCGATAATGTGTCCTTAAAATAGCAGAGAAAACTGCAGCACTGACTTCAGAGCTGCTTCTTGTTGCTCAGTCGCTTTCAGCTGCCTCACGACAGCAATGCAGCAACAATGCAGCTGAGCACAGCTCATTTTAAGAGCAACACGGGCATGGGAGCTCAGATGGACACAAGTGACTGCTGTTTACACAGTAGTCTCTGGATAGGAAAATGACAACTGCACTGCTTGGAAACTAACAAAGACACTTGTGTCGGGCTTGGCACCACTTTGCGCTGCTTCGTGCTGGGTCTAAGACAGGACCGTCTGTGTCTGGCCGGTGTTTCCTGGGAAGAATCATGTGCTGCACAGGAAGTGAGGTGTTTTACATCTGCAGATTGTTATAGTGCAATCATGCCATGTCTGAGAAGTCCAACTTGTCAACTCATCTTGATGACGTGTTCATGCATTTCTTAACATCATCAGCCCGACATAAATGAACAGAGTGAATGTGTAGAAGATTGTGGAGAAGTTGTTATAGACTGTCTGCAAACCACAACAACAGTTATTACTGTGTGCTTTTTTAAATCTATTGTTTCTGTTTCTACCTTTTACTGACAAGGCTTGCATGATGAAGCTACATGTCCAAATCTTTATTAATGGCATATTGTGGTATAAGTGGTATAAGTGGGAAATGTGCATTATTGGCAAATCCCAAATGCAATTAGAGAGAGGACATGAATGCTTTTTCCAAGTAGGAAGCTCATATTTACAGTTTCAACAATACGGCAGGAATGAAAGTAGAGTTAGTCCTTATTGATGAGGCACCAAAAACAACTTGGATAACATAATGCAACATAACATAGTGTGTATTTTATTTGATAACATAACATGATGTAAGCTAAAAATAAACACCCCGCTGCTTGACACTGGACTCAAACTTAATTCGGGTCGCATGAGTCAGTCAGTTGTCTGACCATCTGCCACTCCACCTTCCTCCTAACACAGCCTTCAAACTCACAAACAATTAAGTTTCATCCACCTGAAATATGATGGATATGATGCAGTTTGTTTGACTTTCAGTTCTTAGAGAAACATTGTGCCTGTTTTGAATTTGGGAGCATTTTTTTAAGGCCAGAAAAGATTTTGAACACTGTTGGTATTTGCTGTCGGTCTCTTCAATACAATTTTATGTCAGCCTTCAAAATCCTACTGAGAGAGAGACTCATAGAAAGAGGTTAGAGTTACAGAATCAAACCACAGGTATGTCTATTAGCACTATTCTTGTTGAACTGTCTGGAGTGGTATATGCATCAAATCAATTTTTTCCTATCGCCTACTGGAAGACGGTAAATCATAACAAAGCAATCTGAGAGTAGTTTCACTGCTGGTTGAATTCAAGTGCATAACACGCAGTGTATAACTAGATGCATTCCAGGGATGTTCACCAGTTTGTTGTGATTTACACCCACAGGCCTCCTGCCTGACTTTCCTTTTACTCTGTCATATGATGACATGAGTATTCTGGATGCTCTCGCTCTCTTTCTGAGACACTTGCACACATATTTCTTCATCTTTCCCTCTCTCTCGCTTCTGTTTGACTAACACCACTATCTCTCTCATGCTGCCATACCCACCCACAGCCCATCAGAGGGGTGCTGAATGATAGATTTCCTCTGTCCATACTCGCCTACATCAGTTAGCTAATGTTTTGACTCCCTGACACCTTAAATCTGACTCTAATGACTAATGCCGTCATCAGCAGCCCAGTTAATGACTTCAGTCACCAGAGCCGTGGATTAGGCCATACAGTCATACCCCAAATGAGTTGTACATTTTGTATATAAATATGCGCTGTGAGGAATATTAGCTGCTCTCAGCACTGACATTCGGATTTCATGAAAAGGTAATGAATTGTTAATGGCATGATTACTCTGAAAATAGAATAACTGTGGAAAATGGTCTTGGCATTATGGGTCCCATTGCTTTCCCTCCCCTCATGAAATGAAAGGTTATTCATTATATGTCAATAGTTCCACAGTCCATTTGTCTAGCTCTGATCGAATGAGGAATCTCATTACAGAATATGAGACCCAATTATTCTGTCTTTGTGAGCTTCGGAGGTCAGTTATCATTGTTAACAAGTGTTTTTTCTCTCCTTCTGTTGTGGATGAATTTCACTTTGAACGTCTCTGCACAGTGTTTTGTCCACAGGGTGAAATAGAATATCGACTTTTATTCAGTATTGTTTTCAAAAAGGGCCACTACTTGAAAGGTTGCTTGTTTGATGCCCTTGTACAACACTCAGTGCTGAAGCGCCTCTGAGCAATATCTAACTACCATATGTGTAGCAATCTGTTCTAAGGGAATCATTAAATACTAGCGAAATATTGTTTTATAATACAATTAGCAATTGGTTATATGGGTTATTATGGTTGAGTATACAATATTGTGCAGAGCAGGTGTCACTGTGAAGCCGTGCATGGAAATTACAATGTATAAATGAGTAGACATCATCATAACATGTATCACATATAATTTGCCATTAGATGTAAGAATAGCAAGTACACAAAGGATTATACTGTATTTTAATTACACAATCTGTGCATATTAACATTCTTTAGGAGCATTTGTATAAAGATGAACTATAGATTTAATACAAATGGGATATCAGCCAGTCAGTATCATCCACATTTGATATGATGAAAAAGATCCAGTTTGTTTGATTACATATTTATTGTAGATTTGATCAATATTACAGTGGGAGTCAATGAGAAGACCTTAAAGCACCATACTAGTGATTATGCGCATGTAGAGTAATATCTACAGAATGTATATACTTCATGTTTCTGCTAATTTTTTTTCCAAAAGCAAGCAGCTGTCTTATAAAATTCTGATCATTTTTCCTCCCTTTTCTCCAGCCTTTGGTTTCCATTCATTCCACTACGATATGAAAATGAACTCTCAGAGACTTCAAACTTTGTTCACACCAGTATTCCATCACTGTAATAAAGTTGTCCTCATTAGTTTTCCTAAAAGCAGCAGCACTGTTGGGTTTTGATGAAATTGGATGAAGTGAAACGGTTCCTCCACCTGAGATAGTCCCCAGGGAGACGTTTACTTTTTACTGCCAGTTATCAGTTCTGTGGTTTATGAATGTTGAGTATTTTGTTAGGCACATAAGCAGAACATTCTAAAGTGGGTGTTTCAACCAAAAATTCACATTTTGATTATACATAGTGGAATCTTCAATACCCCCACATGATTTGCAGTTTGATTGATCAGATTGCACACAAGTTTGCACAAATTATTTGGTTATTACCCTGGGCTATGTTTTGTCTTGCATGAAAACAGGCCAATTGTGTATATTGACACAATATAAGGGTGGTTTCAATCCCAAAACATATCAGTATCGGCCTTCAAACTCCACATCAGCCCAGTCTTATTGAGTGCACTCCAGCCTCCCTCCACCAGTAAGCCGTCTCAATGAGCCATGATGGAAGTGAAGCTGAGAGGCTGACAGCAGATGCTCACCTGAGCCTGGGCTTGTCAGCAGCATCTTAATATTTCAGAGGCTTCCTCAAACAGCCATCCCCAGCAGTTTCTGTGGGTTTCTCACTGCAGGCAGCTGCAGCAGGGCTTACTTGGCTTTAATTAGAGAAAGGAGGCCCTTATCACAGGACCAGCCGCAGCACTGGGCGCCAGGATCCTGCTCTGAATGTTTTATCAGACCCTGGGCTGCTGGGGAGCACTTGACTGGAGGTGTCAAACAGAATGTGGAAAAGTCCCAAGGCGTCGTGTGTATCAGCGGTGGAGGATGTTTGTATTGGGGGCTTTATATGCGGCGAAATGGCTGGGAAGGCTGGTTTGGGCTGGCATGTTTGCAGTTGCACAGTTGCATTATGTTCAATCATACACGCATGTCATTTTGCCATATGATGATGTGTGTATGTATGTGTGTGTGTGGTGCGTGTGTGAGTGTTTGAGTGTGAATACCAATAAGGTAGTCCTTACAAACCATGCTGTATTTCTGATTTGGTGCCCCACACTTTTCAAAAAAAAAAAAAAAAAAAAAAATCTTTGAAAGTAGAAATGGAAACTTATTTGCCTGTGTGTGTATGACTTGCTTCTTCATTCCAAGATAGAAAGAGGGGAGGCCCTGCTTAAATATGACCAAAAAAAACTGACTTATGAAAAAGAATATTTTTGCAGAGATGAAATTGAGCTGCATGTCTCACGAGGTTGTGATTGGATTGAGACAACAGCTATTACATATTTATCCATTTTAATTTATAATGGCAAAAGCTATGAGTCTATCACAGGCTGGTATTTTATGGAAAAGATTACAGGCAAAGGAGGGTTGAATCAATTATTTAGGCTAAAATGAAAAGTACAAAGGAGCCATATCACTGCCTGCAGCGAGCTTGGGAAATTAGGTCAGTTTCATAATATTCTAGTGGGATCTAAGCTCTGCAGCTGCTGCTCTAAAGGAGAGCTTGGAAACAGAGACACCTTCCACGGTTGGGGCTGATGAAACTCCGCTGCCCCGCTAGAAAATCATGTAGATTGATAAGATATATAATCAATCAGAGATATTTGATGTGGCTCATTTGGTTCATTTACTGGTTTTCTGCAGCCATTAATGGTATCTTACACAAATGGTATTATAGTGTAGTCTAGTACAGTCTTGACAGCTCACTCTAGCAGACTTCTGCTGCTTTCTAATGATGCCTCTGCTCTTTTATGTGAACCATAGAAAGAGGCAGAGGCTACAACAGAGTGAGAGACGCTGACACAAGCCAAGAGCGAGGTTCAAACTGATGACATCATGCGCACATGTCACATGGTCCATCCTACTGAGCCACCAAATGTTCACCGAAATGCTTACTCATAACGCGTCCAACGAAGCCTTGAGGGTTGGTGACATCTGCGAACGCTCAAAAACGACTCGTCACCACACTGAACATTCATCTGCTATGCTGTGGATAGGTTTAAGGTCACTCAGTATTACAGACCTCTGTTGAAAAGTCCTAATCTCTGCTATAGTTTCCCACCGTCGGTTGGCTCCGCTGCACTGTGGCTCAGGTTTCAGAGGGACATGATGTGCCGTGGCCTGTCTGGACTCTGTGCTGGGGTTTTAATGAGTGCTTTAGGGGTGGATCAAGGTCCCAGAGCTCCAGGGCTCTATCAAAGAGGGGATGGATTGGAGGATGATTATCCCGCCTTCGAGAGCTAGAGCTTCCCTCGACTTCACTCTGGCACTCGGCACCCGGTTCATCTCATGACCAAACTCTGCTACCTACACTTTCATCACCAAGGCTGCACCAGGGTCTGGGAAATTTATAACATTTATATTGTAAGTGTTGAGCCGACATTCTCACCCAGAACAATTTACAATGAGTGCATCAGCTGAGTTTTAATGTTAAATTGAAGGTTGATTTAAGTAAGTTAAGAATCAACTGACTTATCAGTGAGTCAGGCTGACCATGAGGATCTTTGCTGCTTAATCCACACTTTCTGCCTGTCAGCTGAGTCTGAAGTGTCCTCCCTTCAGTGAAGTTGTGTATAGTGCACCTTTAAAGCGATACTTACGTAGAGTGGTGTAGTGGTGGTAGCAGAGTGTGCACCAAGAGTATGCATGGTGGTGAAACATCCTTATTAGCTGCTCCATGCTCATCTGGGCTGTTAATCCAGAATATTGTATTTGCCACTACGAAAAACAGCAAGTCCCGATTCCAATTTTTTCATTCAGTCACAATTATTTATACAAGTACTCAACTTATTTCCTCCTAGTGTAAGATTACTATACAGAAATTAACGACAGAAGCTATCTGCTGGATCTACCTTCCAAATAGGAAAACAGCAGGAAGGAGCTGTTTTATTTCCTCTGAAAATGGGTACCACACCTTCCTGCTTTCTTTTTTTTTTCTTTCTTATTTTTGATTCTGACTCTCGTGTGTGAGTGTGAAGCGAGCTCTACTTGAGTTTGTGATGGCTTGCCCACCTCTAGTAAGTCGTCACTCTGCAAAGATAGAACTAAAAAAATGAGGTGACAGACATGTTTCCTCATGCCTCCCCCTCTGTGGAATAAAACTCGTTTACTCGTTTGTCGCTTCATTATCTGGCGGTTGTTGTGAAACCTGCTGCCCCGTCTGCGTGCTCACGGAGGCACGACCTGAGGACTGAGCCGTTTGCTTTGTTACAAATGTCAGATGTTGATTTCTGGTAATGGATATGTTGTTTAATTATAAAGACTGATTTTCATACCAAAATACTCTGTTATGTAGATGGTAGCAGTAATAATTCTATAAATTTTTAAGAGTTGTTTGACATAAATAGGTACAGTATATAGTTTAAGAATATTCATATTTTCTTACTGGTTGTGAAATGGCTGTCATCATGTGATTTTTTTGGCTTGGCCACTGTGTTTTTTTGGTGGCCATTTTAATACTGAACCATTTTCATTTTATTTCAGCGACTGCACATCCCATGGTTGACTTTTTGACTTTCGTGTAGTGCCAGTACTGACGCTCTGGAAAATCACATTTGCTTTTTATAAGTTCATTTAACAGAACGTCAGTTCAGTTCAGACCTTTATTGTCTCAAGAAGGGAAACTTGACTCACAGCATGGCTCGGCACAAACCACACAGTTACAGTGAACTTGGATTTCAGCTGCTGAAGTCCATTTCCTTCTTGAGTCTTGTTTTGTGGCATCTCTTCAGTTCTTGGGCATGTGCCAGAGTGTTTTGCACAGGGCACAACAGCTGCCCTTATATAGCGTTTACGGGGCATTTCCTTATACTAATACCAAATGCTCAGACATACAGTACACCCCCAGTTTACCAACAGGTGGGATTCATCATTCAGCACACCTGGTAAGAGCAGATTTTGAGTCTTAAGAATGTTTAGTGAATGTGGAGTTGATGAAATACAAGAGAAATGTAAGAGAATGTTGCTGCATCTGACTCAGTGAAAACACCACTACTGTCCTACATAATAGCTAGGGGGGGAAGTGAAATAATATCAAATTTTTCAAAATGGGTGAACTATCCCTTTAAAATTTAAGGGCAGTGTGAACTTGAGGAAAGCAACCTGAAAACATAGAGCCAGTGTTCAAGGCCTCCGGGGTCCCATGACTTTGTAGCACTTGGTGGTTTTTTGGCGAAGGAAGTTCACATCTTTGTTTTTTGTTTTGCTTTCCATTTTGACCCCACAAATCAGTCATGTGGTCCCTGAAGCTCTCTAAAAACGTCAACGCCACATACACAATTGTCCGCCTCCGCCCAGTCAGACAATGCCCGGCATTGTTTGGATGTTATTCCAGAAAGACCTTGGTAGACAAAGAACATCCATTAACAGGAGGGGAAATCATTAACAGATTACTCGTTATTGCTTTTTAATGAAGGATTTCACAATATGGCACCATCAGTGTTTGTCCCTATTGCTAAATGGCAAGTCTAAATTGTACTAGGCAGTGGAAGTACAAGGCTGTCTGATAAAAGGGAAGTAGTGTAACCTGCCAGTCCAATATAGCACTAACATCTTATTTTTCCCTGAGTTATGTTCAGCATTTTTTCTACTAAGAGCAGTTTATGCCTATTGATTTTCAGGAGCCTTGACACACCCCATAATGAGTATCAGGTGCCCAGTCTGATCCACATTATGTTAAATGGTCGAGCTATACTATACTATTGATGATGTCTCAACAAACTCACTGGCCTTTCTGGAGTTTTCTCTCTTGACATTTTATGGTTGGATGAAAGCAGTCAGCAGTTTTGAAACATAAGGATGTAGTGCAAGACTTCCAGGACTCTGTGTGTGTGTTTGTTGCTGCATTGCTATCCACTGCAGATAGCTGCCATGACATCAGCACCCCGTGAACAGCTTTTGAACCACGACGTCACTGTTGCTGCAGTAAGATGGCAAATTAGATCTTCTTTATGGGCATGTGTTCTATTATTGAGCTTAGTGAATATTTTACATTTCAGTCTCTGTCACTGAAGTTGGCTCTGAGGCATTGTCTTGTGAGTGAGGCATCATCCTGTAGCTGTTTCGACATCCATCCTCCACTTAATTCTCCATCCTCTCCCAAACATCTGACACAGCTGCTTTTTTACATGTCAGGTTGATTACTTGTGTGTCTTGTGCACAGAACGGAACCGGATCAAATCTAGTGTATGAAGTATGACGCATGGGAGAAAAAGGCAAGACAATGCTTTTTTGAAACTTAGCATTCCTTTTTCTCATGTCCTTTCATTGCCTCGAACCTCCTGCCAGTTACTGTGAAAATGGGCAAAATCAATTGTCTCCAGTCAAGTTGGATAAACGGGGTGTATCGTGGTAGAACAGAGTTTTGGCAGATGACACAAATTTAGCCTTGACGCTCCTGCCTCATTTCCTCTCCCCTCTGTCCCGACACGGCTGCTGAATGACAATAGGACCGGAGGCGTCTCAGCGCTCATTCCGCCATGCCTGGATGACGGCAGAGAGGAAGATGGAGCGCTTCTCTGGGCTTCTTGATGCGTTTTCATCCCAGTGTCCCCCAAATACAATCAGCAAGGGCACAGAGCAGTGAGGTGCCACGTGTCTCTACCCCCGGGCTGCGAATTTGCATGGAGATAATGTTGATCAAAGCCGGCATCCCCCCCTTCTCTGAATGCATCAATCGCAGAACAGTTGAAAAGAATATCATGGATTTTAGTTGCAGAGGAATATTCGTGAAAGGGTAGGATCAAGTGTGACAGTGGATGGCGAGGGCTTTGAATGGTTCAGTGACACGTCGCCGCATGAGAGGTCACGAGAGCCGCCAACCACTTGGCGCTTGAGGAGCGAATGCTCTGCAAAAATACAAAAGGATCCTGTCTCGCTGTCGTAACTCAAAATTTGATCTCTTATTGAACGTCACACTGTGTTTTAATGATACAACATCTTCATACTGAGAGAGACAGATGTGAGTGGCAGTCATTGATTATTTAACTTTCCAGGCATTTGTGCTGTGTCAAGTGTTAATGTGACAAGTTACAGACTCACACATTGATCACAGTAGACTTCTTCAGTGAAGCTGATGGGAATCTTAAAGGTGTTGCAAGCACCTTTCTATATTTCTCAAAAACACATTTCCCACAAACGCAGTTGTTTCCTGCAAAGAGCATCTTTGCCTCTTTGGTCTTTCATTCTTTGGTTCTCATCTCTTTGGTTCTTTGAAACTATGCAGCTAGAAAACTAGAACTGCAATAACGTTGTGTATTATGGAGCTTTCCACTGACTGTCACATGTTCAGACTTCAGAGTAGAAACTTTCCACCGCCGTGCTGAATGCATTTCATTGCATCTGACATAGACACCCACAAGAGGATAGAAAAACATTGATCTGTCCACCAAGATCAAATGACTTGTTAATGAGAGTCAATGACGATAGCCTAGCCTCTAACATTAGCAAGGGTAGCTACAGCTAGTCGTCTTCACTGCTAGTGCTAGGCCCTGTTCATTAAAATAAAGATTAGACTATGATAGATTGAAGTTGAACATGTTTTCTAATGAAATTAGAGTCAGGTTTGTTTTGCCTATCATTGACTTTTTTTGTTGTGATATCATATAGACCAGTGGTTCTCAACCAGGGGTCAGGGGACCTCCAGGGGTCCTTGAATGGATCCAACGGCTCCCACCAAAAAATGAGGAAAATGTTAAATTCACTATTATTTTATTGACTGTAAGTTAGCTCAGTGAGAGAATGTATAAGATTGACTATTCAGGTCATAGGTGTCATACTCTGCACTGTTAATCTGCCACCCTGCAGTGTAGACAGTTATGGAATAACTACAGCTTATCAGATGGAGATCCCTGAGACTATATCTGATCAAACACAGGTCCACAGCTTGATGTGTATCAATGTGGGTGTCCTTGATGCCAAAAAAGGTTGAGAACCACTGAAATAGACCAATGGGTATTTGGCAAATTCTGTGCTCTCTAATGTTCTTGATCATTCTGGCTTAGAGCTCTGATTTAACTGGCTTTCCTTTGCACTATTCCATGTAGGGAATCAGATTTATCCTAGTTCCAAGTTCAATGGAAAGCTACATTACTTGCAAAGCCAAAATATTTCCTGTTTTGTGCTATAAAGCAATCCAGCAGATTCACCGCCAAATCTGACATGGTGGCAAAAAAAAAAAAAAAAAATAGTGTAGAATACACAGTAGAGGCCAGCAGAGGCTGCTAATCTTCTCAGTGATGGTCTTGTTTGTTTACAGTGATTACACTAATGTGTCAAAGTGAACGTGGTAATGATTTGTTGATTTTGAAATGCTATACCTTTAAGTACCTGAAGTCAAGTGCCATTTTTGATTCCTTTTTCACTCAGTCATTCAAAAGGGTTCTTAGACACATCAGCACTTCTGCAGCTGACACATATCCACCTTCCTCCTTGAGATTCCCCTCGCAGCCTGCTCGCGCTTTCTGCCTTTGAATCTCCCCGGCACAAGACAAGCCAACAGCAGCTGTTAAATATCTAAGGTGTAACCTCTACTGTTGCTGCTGCTTCACCGTCACTGTCACTCTCCCTCTCACTTCTGCCCTAATAAGCTCCTGTCATCCGGTGATATGTATCTCTTCTCAGACCTCAAACCAGTCAAATCAGCGGACTGGAGTGAGGAGGGGAAAAGGAAGAGCGCGTGAGTCAGTCAGGTGGATACAGTCGAGCCTGTAGGGCTAGTGAGAATCTGTATGCCGCGTGTCAGTATGAAATTTTAATGACGGCGGGTGGTTGGGCATGAGTGCTGAAACGTCTGTATTAGGAGCTGCAGCGCTTGGCAGGCCGGGAGTCCTTGGAGAGACAGATGAGGAGCTCATCCAGGGGAGGAGAGCTTTGATCAGCTCCTCTTATTTCCATATCGCAATACGCCAACTGCTCTCCCCGCAAAATGAAAGACGACATGGATTATGAGTCACTGGGCTCAACCGGCAGAGCTGCACGCGCTTGCTTTGTGGACGAAAATGAGAACGATGATCCATTATACTGTTCTGTGCATCCTCTACCCGTACAGCATTATTTTCACCCCCACTGCAACATCCTGTGGACCCACCGGCCGCTATAGAGCATCATTTCAGCTAATTTCCCAGTGTTAATAAGCGTCAGGCTTTCAGTGACAATCACTTGGAGTTGAAAAGTGGTGATTGCAGAGCTGTTTGTCTGCTCACTAAGCTGATATGGCTCTGGGGCGGCTGTTCAAAACAATCAAATAGTGTTAAATGGACTGATAGAAACACTGGCGTAGTGTTGATTTTTACGATCTCAGAGCTAAATTAACACAGACATTTTTGCGTATTTATTGAAATGGTAACTACTTTCTAATGCTGAGAAAGAGACTTATAGCAAGAGCATGGTTGCTTGTTGTTGCCCATGGAAACGCAGCAGTACTGATATGAATAACCAGTAAAGGTGTAGTGTATTAAATAATGAGATTTTTTTTCTGAAGGTGCTCTAATGACCGGAGCTTGGATTCATTTTTCTGCCTATGGAAACAACATTAATTAAATCTAAAGTAGCCTATATGTACAATTGAACTTGAGCATTTCTATTTTTAGGGTTTGTTAATAGGAGGGGGAATGTAGGAGCCATCTTGTTGGAAAGAGCGAGGCGAGAGCTAGACTGGGAAACGGGAAACATGATGACTTAGAGTGGCGATAAATTAGACCCAAGCTCAGAAGACCATTGAAGCCAATCTTGTGAATTTACACAAAGAGCAGTTAAACATACACATTTACATTCAAGCTGCCCCCCCCCACACACACACACACACACTTCCCCAATTTTTTTCTGCTTTATTTACCGTGTACGTGCTGTACTCTTGTATTTATACTGTAAGCAGCATGCTCTCTTGCTTTGTACAGTGTGCTTGTCTATCCCTTTAGCACATGGTAAACTCGGTATGTTTGATGAATCGAGCTCTTTTCTCTCCTCTGCGTTATATGTTAATCTGCTTCCCAGTGCCTCTTTCTTTCCTCTCTCTTTTTTTTTGTGCTTTGGCACTGAGTTGATGCGCTATTCCTCAGGGCTCCAGCATGCATTGTGTGCTTCTGGCATTGGAGGATTGAGGG
>OMLB01010374.1:3742-16891 GCA_900302555.1 Myripristis jacobus | reverse complement strand
AAATAACAAAAAAAAAAAAAAAAAAAAAAAAAAAAGAGGCTTTTCATGTATAATTCATGGAATCCAAAGACTAAACAAAAAAAAAAGTTTACTTGACTTGACTTGGTTTTCAAAGTAGGGTCCTGGGACCCCCAGGAGTCCTTGAGGGACCTCTAGGGGGTCCTCAGGAAAATGAGAAGTATTTTAATTTCACAAGGATTTAGACAGAGGAAATTTGATGTCAATCCAGTATGACTGATCTGACGTTTAATTATATTGTTTTAATTATTAGGAGGATGGTTTTCTTATAATTGAAAATATTTTTGCTAATTTCCCGGTACCTTTTTGTATGTAAATTTTCTGGAAATTTACTTGTAATCTTCCCTCAATTTTTTATATGCTCTGGATTTTTTCCCCCTCATGTTCTGGTATTTTTTTTTTTTTTTTTTGGTAATTTGCCAATCACTTTTTCCCATTTTTAGGAAAAAATAAAATCAATTTACTCAGGTTTCAAAGGGTTAATTCACTAGACATGATGATTTCAATATTATGTTTTAATCTAGCCATTGTGAATTTATTTGTACAGTATGACACCTAGACAATCCACCATGTGTCCACCATGAGTCCTGAGGGCAAAACCACTTAAAGTGGGGGTTCCAGGCTTAATGAGGGTCAACTTGGGGGTCCAGAATATGAAGAAGTTAGAAAACTCCTGTTCTAATGCACCAACCCATGTTGGTACAATCACAAGTGGGTCTTATACATGCATTAGAAAAACAACAAGTGTGACATTTCTGGGAGTTCATGCAAAATTTCACAAAGCCAAAGGCCGCTTTTTAGCTGAGCCATTCATCAGACCGATGATGCTAAGCTTACGTCATTATTTATTTGACAAAATGCATTTCCACAGCAATTCATCACATCACTTCTTTATCAGCAAGAAACATTTTCACCCTAGGGGAGCGTAAAAAACTTTTTTTTTGCAATTTGGAGAAATTTTAATTGAAATTTGCAGTTCCCATTTAGCTTCTGTAATTCAGTCATCGTAATTTGCATAAAAAACACTTGGATGGAAACCCAGAGACTGTCAACCAGCCGACAGGGAGTGTGTGTCTGAGTCAGGGGCAAACAAAAGAGCCTCGCATGCTGAGAGAGACAGAAATCATCCAAAAGAATAATCCATAAGGACAGTAAGCTCAAGCATGTAGTAAACAAGGCAGTGCGTGTGTGTGAGTGAGTGTCTGTATGCGGACGTGAGTGTGTGTGTCCATGCATGTATATGTGTGTGTGTGTATGTGTGTGTGAGTAAGGGGGATATTAATGAAAGATGGTTATGTGTGTTTATTTGTATGTGAGACAGAAAACTAATGAGATAAAAAATTCACAAATGCTTTCTCATTTCCTATTCATTTTATTTGCCATCATTATCATTATTATTGTTTGTGTTATTATTATTATTGTTACATGAAAATGAGAACAAATATTAAAAGAGTCTCTTTGAAAATATGAGGCTCTGATTTTAAAATCAAATCAGTATGAAGTGATATATTTCATCCGATTTTGCTGAATGTGTCATAAAGAATATGAATGCATTATTGTATTACTGCATATTACTCCTTTTACTGAACATTTTTTAGAGTACATATTACAGTATTCACTTGGCTGCAGCATTAACAGTCACAGCACTCTCACCATGCTCTCAGTACTGCAGACCTGCCATTGCATATGTCATTTCTCCAAACCAGTGAAATAATCCTTATTATTCAGTGCATATCAACGATTCATTTCTGTTGTACATTTTCAAAACAAATCATCAAATATGGTTTGAATAAATGAACTGATGTTCATGTAGCGCTTTGGCAGAAATGTTTCTCAGCACCAGTTATGCCAATAAAGTGATTCAAGAGAATATAGATGGATCTCTGCAGGGTCTGTGCATGTATTTCAACATCAGGACCTAAATTGGTCTGAACTGGGTAAACAAATGGAGCATGTTGTTAAACTGGATATGAGCATCAGACATGTTTTGCCAGGTCACTTTGGTTTCCTCTATGTACTTTCATTAGAATCAGGACATAATGCCTCCTTTTTCAACCTCTCTTCAAGGACACAGTCCGCTGTGTACCTCATGTTTCCTTGTGTCTCTTGTATTCTCAGAGATGGCCTTGTCGATATTTGATGTAATTCTGAACACAAGGCAAAGATGACATATTTCCATCGAGGGCCAAATTAAAAACATGAAATAAATCAGGCAAAATGATGATGATTGTGATCCTCTGGACAAAGCTCTATGGGTTTTCCTGCCGTCCACAGAGCAGCTGCACACACACGTTTGCTGCTGACCAGATTGTGAAGCCAGACCAATTTCTCCCAAACACCATCCATCTATTTGGCGCTTAATCCTGGGAAAAAAATCTTGTATTCTTGTTCTGCAACTGTTGGAGCGACTTGTTGAAAGCCACGACTTGGAGGTGATCATGTGTTTGTTTGAAACTGAAGCACAACTGAAGTTTTCTGTAACTTCAGTTATCGTCTTTGGTGAGTGATGCATCAGAGCTCATGTTTTACAGCAAACCAAACTTGATAGTTCCCCAAGCTCCCAAACAATTTATCCTAAAGCTGAGCCGCAAGGCAGGTCAGGCACAGCACCTAAGGCCCTGTCTTTCTCAATATAGGCCCCCACAACCAATCAATCAGAAATTAGCAAATATGACAAGAAAATGAAAACAAACCACCACAAAAGTTAAAAATTGCAAGGAAATAACCAAAAATCCCCACCAAAAATTTAAATAAATAAATAAAGTCAATCAGCCTATTGACCATAGGCTTGTAGGTGTCAAAGGGTTAAACAAAAACATGTGATCTTCTTTACATACTGAAGCAAAAACACACTGAAATATTTCAAAACAGAATGCTACAAAGTCTTATGGCTCTGCGTCAGATAGGTTGCTCATCTTTTAGACCCACAATGATCAGTTCATGGTAGAAATCATTTGGTCGCCCAAATGATGTCTTGCCCTGGGCCCCCAGATGTCTTGGGACGGCACTGACAGAGGCCCAAGCTTGTGTCTGACCTCCTTCCCATATCATGTGGTGCAGTGCTAAATAAAGACCCTGTCTTTTTTTCTGAAACCCTCGCCGTGGTTTCACCATTATTTGGTCAAACACTTTAAGAAGCCATCGAAAATGTCTTAGAATTGGAATAAAAGTGCTGTGCCGTTATTCTACCATCCACGACTATTTTAAACCACCAGTGCTGTATCCAACATAAGGCCCAAAATTGGCCAGCTACCCACTACTATTCACTATTTTGGCAAACATTTTACATTATGATGTGCTCACAAGGCTTTATAGGCTCCCTTTAAGTCTGTTGTAGGTGCATGATGTGGGAACAACTGTATATTTAATGATATGACATCAGATTAAAAGTAATCTTGTGGTGTTTCTCTACTGATTACATTGTAAGACAGTATATTGCTGCTTCTAATGGGTTTATAATCTGCTTGTAATGCATCACCATGCACCTCAAGTAAAGTGTTACCTAAACTGTTTCTCAGACTTGAGCAAGTTTCACTGGAGCTCATGAGTAGGCAGAGCTAATTGGAAGGATAGCGCTTAATCAGGACAACAACGCTATTGAGGACAAGGCTATTCCATGCAAAGCAGACAACAGGATGCTGAGGGGGAAACAGGAAACAAAAGACAGAGCCTGGCGACTGTTGGCAGCACCGCTTGTACAAACAAGGTGATGAGCTGAGCTGGTTGACTGCCTCAGGGTGTGAACGTGGATCCCCTAACTTCGCCACATACTCACTGATGACAGAAAACAGGCACGCAAAGCCCCGGCACTGACCTGAAATAAGTTTTCCGTTGTTAGGTGTGCCTGTACGCGCACACGGCCGAGATAAAGAGTTGAGTTTTGCTGATTGTAGATGTGTGAGTGTGTGTGAGGCAGGCAGGCAGGCAGAGAAAAGACCTCTTTCCTCCGGAGCCTCGGTGAGAAATGAAACAATATTGTGCCTGGCTTGGCTCCAGGCTCAGTGAGAGGACGGACAGCTCGGGGTGGCTGGAAGTTTATGAAAACAAGGGAGGATGTTGTAAATGTGATAGCTTGTCTTTGAGTGTTGCTCTTCAAATCTAAAAGGGCGCTTAGCCACCCCTCACCCCCCCAGTGCTGGTGTTAACATGCTGCGCCTGCAATGTCCCCTCTTTATTGGCATCTTATCCCCTTATCAGGCGCTGTGCCTTCCTGGGCCTGTTTTTAGACCAAACCCCACTAATTACACTATTATGTAATGACCCTGTCCTTTGGCCCTGATGAAATGAGAGACATAATGCCCCGCATATTAGATGTCAAAGCCCTGATGGAAGCACTGTTTGTCTGTCAGCTGCTTGCCGGCCAAGAAAAAAAGGATATTTTTCTAGTCATGTTGTGGCTGATGATAAAATTACATACTACATTAAGCATGTTTTCATTTGAGCTAAAGCCAGAAAACATATGTCATGATAAGCAGTTAGTGTATCTGCATTTTTTGAATGCTGCTGCCGTTCTGTGTCAGAGCAAAGTTGCGATAAGGCTGACAGGCTGTGTGCAAGGGGATTGCTTAAAGCTACAGTGTAATCCACAGTAGGTCCAGAGAGGCTGCTGAAGACCGGCCCAAGCTCCTCTTTCTTTATACTTAAAGTTGGGGAATCATGTGGCGTGCACAGATTCAAGAAGTGCACCCACTGTGTGCATGCCAGATACATCATAGTACATTATAAGTGCATTATGAGTGCATGATAATTGGAGCATGATGTAAAAATCTGCAAAGAAACAAGCGGATTTAAAGGGATGTCACCCCTTTCACAAAAATGTGACACTATTTCACATCTCCTCCCAGCTGTTCTGTAGGACAGCAGTGGTGCTATCCTCCTCTCCTTGTTACTGAGTGCTGGATACTGGCTGGATGCTCCAAATGCTAACTGTTAGCCTCCTGCCATTGAGCTGGACTTCCCCCCAGCTAACATTCTGAAAAATAACCGACTCAGAGGGTTTAACATCACTTTATAAGTGTCGCTTTCCCAAGCTAAGATGTGCTTATGATTAAAAGTGCGCACAGATGACATCTCCCTAGCTAACGTTCTTAAAAATTAAGGGCAATTGCAGTTCTTCCTGTACTTTTAAACCTGGGCAGAGGTTTTTGGAGCTCTTTGATTTCCCTCAACACTGGACCAATCCCATTTATTTTTTTTTGTCCCAATTAGTTATTTAGACCCCAAATGATGGAAAAATAGGGCTCAGGTTAAAAAAAAAAAAAAAAAGATTTACCTTTTCAAACATGCTTAAAGGAAGTGAGCCTCTGGGTCACATCTGCCAGGAAATCTGCTGGACTGCTTTACAGCACAAAAAAGGACGTCGTCTGTTTATGGAGTCTCTGGCAATAGTAGATGGTTGAAGGAAAATGAAAGCTGATGGGAGAATCACTTTAAAAATGTTCATCGTGTTCAGTAAAGCCAAAGAGAGAGCACTTAGCCACAGAGAGCCACTGGGTTTATGGGAAATGTGCAGCAAAACTGGAAAAGCTGGTGCAAGATAGACTTCTCTAATTGGCACCAACATGGAGTACATCTACATGCACAGCAATACCTCAATTACTGGCTGTAATCAGCTTGAGGCAATATTTCAGTTAGAATGTTTACATGGTTTGAAGTAACATGATTTCTCTAGTAAACCTGTTTATATGAGTTCATTTAAAAATCCATGTATTGCTCATCACTGTGGAAGTTGAGAGCGGCTGTGGCTGTGCATGTACTTGTGCATGCCCCTGTATGAGCTATAATGAAAGTCACTCACTCACTCCAGTAGCTCCTGTAGTGGCTACTGGCAGCTATGTGAACTCTATAACTGTACCTGTGAACACAAACAATAAATGAACCAGGAATGGCTCTTTATCAAAGCCAAACTTCAAAGTCATCTTTGTGCTCCTGCTGCACCGTGGTGGTTATCCACTGACAATGATACTGTATGTGTCTAAAATACAGCTAAAACTGCACTATTAAGTTGACCACATGCCAAGGTGTTCAGTTCTTCTCTCAGTTCTCTGGTCTCTGTTAGTTATTTCTGCCTCTGCTCATTTGGCTGACAACATTTTAATGGTGAACTGGATCGTGCTGGAAGTTCCGGCGGAGGCTTTTGTGTCAGTCCGCCTCACACTGCTCGAATCTCTACAAATGCCAGCATCACTAATCGCTGCTTCAGGTCACAATTCCAGGTGCCTTGATTCACTCTGTTTTTAATTTCGCTTCTCAGTTATTTCAGTTTTGTTGATGCAAAACAATGCAATGGAACTTCCAGCAGAACTTGGTACTTCACAAGCCGCCTCCCACTGCATGTCCCGCAGACGCCAGCATCACAAGTAGATCACTGTAGGAGCGCTCACTCAACATGACTAAAATGTAAGATGTGTGTTGGCCCTAAATGTAGCCCTAATTTATGTTTTTTCGCAGTTTCGCTTTTCCTACTGATGGTCAGTGAAACATTCTGAACGCGGGCTATTAGGATACTTCCAGAACAGTTTATTTTCAAAAGCCTCTCCCACATAAACCCTGGCAGAACGTGGGTGCAAATAAGGAGTAGTGCTTCGCATCGATGACACTGTCCTCCTGAGTATAAAGGATGGGTTGAGTGCAAAGTATAAAACGTATTTGACTGCTTCTGAATAATCCAGTCCAAATAATTAAAATGTTTTACTTTCTTTTCAAAGACATACAGACACATGTGCTCCGCTGCATTTCTAGTTGTAATGTGGGACATTGTTGTATCACTGCTCTGCAGGGATTTGGCAGAGGTATCAACAGCCAGGAGTGCAAGGTGCATGTCCAGTCTCCTCATGAAATAAAATGCATTGTAATCAGGAACTAACGTAATGTAATCCCTACCTCTGATTAACAGGGAAAATGCCTTACAAATCAGCTAACATGAACTGGCTTTGGAAACATAAGCCTTAGTAAGTCAGTAGATTTAAATATGATTTTCATGTTTGGGTCTAAATAAAAACATGATTTTGGAGGTAAATAGTGTGCACAATTTGGGGTTAATTGATTTCCTTTTGTAAATCAGCCACAAGGAGCTATTATAATAGCGTAAACCTCTCTTTCATCTTTGCACTTTCTAAGGCGGTAAATGTTTGCACCCTGGTGTCCACCTTCACTTTCACTTCCAAAGTCAATCTGCCCACTGTTCATAAATCAGAATTGTTACTTTTTACGAACTGGCACGACCACAAACCATTAATAAATCAAGATCTGTGTGTCTCATCTATTTTTTTTAAATTATTTAATTATTATTTCCAGATCATGACTGAATTGAATTTTGTTTTTTAACACAATCACAATGTTATTATTTCATCATCCTGGCATAACAAAAGTATATTATTGACTATGGTTTCATTGATGTGTTGATAAAGCGTCATCCCTTCTTCTGACATTATCAAATCAACTTTAGTCTACACTTTGTCAACACTATCAGGTTTTAGTTGCCTCGGTGGAACCACTAATTTGGAATCAAGATAAGCAGATAATTAAATCTTGAGATTAAATGTAGAGATAGCAGGATTAAAATGAAACCACAGTCGCTCTTGGCTTCTGTGCGGCAACGCACCATGTTGACATTTGAACACACTCTGATATGCCCCAGTTAACTGACAGATTGAGCAGAAATCTAGCTGTATTAACCGGGTTATGCTTACTCTCACTCTATGACCTTAACATGATTAGGGTAATCAGATAGGAGTTCAGATGACAGTTCAGAGTATTGGCTTAATCATGTTAATGAATTATTAGTGTAAGGGCCAAAGGTCAGAACTTTTTTGCACAGACTAAATTAGGTTGGTGTTACTGAGTCCTGACACATGCTGGCAGTAAACATTGTCAACTCTCCATACCATTACATAGTATGCATGGTGCAACAAGCCCCTACAAAGGTACATATTCATGACTAATCCAAACACACAGAGCACTGAAATGTCTTGGCAGGGGTGCAGTTTTGTGGGGAGGACGGGGATCAGTGTCGGCACTTGCCAGTCTCAGCAGGGAGAAAAAGGGCTTTACAGGAACCAATTCAAATTGTATTTTTCACGTTTGAAATGACAAACAACATTACCAAAAAGCAAAGAACTAAATACTTTAACCCTTTGACACCTGAGCAAATTCACTTGTCTTATTTCAAAAACATGGCGGGAAAAAGGCAATGAGCAAATCAGCACAAAAAAAAGACATTAGGAACATTTGCAAATTAAATGAAGCAATAAACTGAAATACTGTAGAAATCTCAGTGTGCAGAAATCTCTTCTATCAGTTTGGATGCATTGATGCTTCCAGCACTAGAAGAAAGATTAAACTGGGTAGAGTGGTGGTCATCCTGCAATATGGAACATCAGCAAAAAAAAAAATAAAAATAAAAATAAAAAAATTCTCCCCCCCAAAAATGGCAAGGTTTGAGCATATAAACCACTTGGTCGAGCTCTTGGTTAAGGTTAGGGAAGGGTTAGGTTTAGGAAAAAAACAACAACACAGTAACGTAAATGTCACAATAACATAATGCAAAAAATGAACACCACTATCGCTTCACGCTTGACTCCAACTCTGGCTGCTTAGGTTAAAGTCAGTTGTTCGACCATGTGCCAGCCTACCTGCCTACATTCCCTTAGACACAAAATTGAGTTGTATGAGAATGTTGTTTTTAGGAGGCAGGGTTCTTCCCCAATGTAAACACAGTGTCTTGCACATGGCAGATGAACTACAGAAACAAATTAATGTAATTTTCAGATGATTGCATTATAATAATTGTTTATTTTGGTTTTGATTGGGCCTCTAATCTGCTTATAATTCCCCACAATGCACCTCGAGTATAGTGTTACCAGCATTGTCAGTATGTATGGAAACCACAGCCCTGGAAGTGATATTGCCATGCTGCAGCCTTTGGTGTATATAAGACCGCTGTACCTGTGCTCAGGCTCAGTAACTTGGTCCACACATCACACCATGTGACTGAACAGTAAATCGCTGCTTGTAACGGTATATCCTTCAGAAGTTATCATCACAGCCATACGTCAGGACGTGTGTCCTGAGGAGACGGTCGCTAGGGTTGGTTAGTCACACTTAGCATGATTAGGAGGAGCTTTCAGCCATCTTCTCAGTGGAGAGTCACTGTGTGCAGATAATAATAACAGCCAGAGGAACATTCTCAGTTTGGACACTTTTCTCAGCCTGTCAGACATGTGCATGTACCTGTGTATGCTTGTGTGTATGTATGTCCACATTTCAGTGTATTTGTCCGGATCTGCTGCCATTACAAAAAATTTCCGTCTTGTGCCACTTAAACTGGTGTTGTCTTAAAATTTTATCTTAAAGGTTCCATATACAGGTTCCTTTGTATCTTGG
Organism: Myripristis jacobus; assembly: GCA_900302555.1. Classification (NCBI taxonomy): domain Eukaryota; kingdom Metazoa; phylum Chordata; class Actinopteri; order Holocentriformes; family Holocentridae; genus Myripristis; species Myripristis jacobus. The sequence goes on along the minus strand of OMLB01010374.1, from coordinate 7,489 downwards.
AAATTCATGAAACAAGCAAAGCTGCCTGACACCACTGACAAAATTCCTAATTTTTTAATGACACTTTCTTTTCCTCTGTAGTAGATAGTGACACTAGAGAGAGGGACAGCAAAGGCAGAGGAAAGAGAGGGCATGGCATGCAGTAAAGGGCCCGGCTCGGAATCGAGCCCATGCCGCTGCAGTAAGGACTCCTGATACGTGGTATATGCTCCACCAGGTTACCCACCGAGCACTTTTTCCAGTAAAAGCTACCAGTTGGAACATAAATGTTTTCATGAAATGGCTGGGGGTTCAATTTTTTATTCTATTTTTTTATTCATTTATTTGTATAGCTTCAAATCATAACAAAGGTTATCTCAAGACGCTTTACAGATTTTGGGTCATACCATGAACCAAAATCTCCCCGATGAGTAACTACATGGCGACAGTGGTAACGAAAAGGTCTTTAAAGCAGGGCAGAAAACCTTAAGCAGAGCCCAGCTTTGGGTGGGCAGCCATCTGTCTGGACCATCTGGTTTGAGGCAGATGGCCGCCATCACTGTTAAATTATCTAAATCACTATTATCTACTATCAATTAGTAATAGAGAGCAACAACACAAACATTAATAGCAAAGTGTTACTTTAAGAGTACATAGGAACCTACATGCATTGTCTTCATACACATTTTCTGAGTTTATGCATGTGTGTATGTCTTGGTTTCTGTGTGTGAACGTGGGTGCATGTGAATTAATAAAATGTATTGTACTGCAGTGCCTTCATGACACACAATAATGACAAAGGGTCCCAAGACACCCAGTTGGAGCAGCTCAGTGCTCAACATGAAACAACCATCACCCCAGACGTGTCTACCAAGCTGAAAAAGTTGCCTCCTTCATGTATGATAATGAATAATGCACATCGAGGAAGGGAAAAAAACACTCAGTGCCTCCTGTATGAATAATGAAGGCAATGCGTTTGTGTGGTTTGTCTGATTAGGTGAGAGAGCCTGTCATATATTTTGTCCCTTAAGGGTACAAAACCAGCTGCCTTTGATTTCTCCACACCTTAAAATGATGCAGAAATGATTTTGTAATTGATCCCGGTGTGACTGATCTACAATCAATTGTTGTCATGCTGCTGTCGAGCCCCACCAGCCTCTGATGGATGACCCTGTCGATACCTGTAATGCCATTCAGGTCTATTGACCTTTCTCCGAGGCATGTTAGCGCCGCGCGGCCCGGTCATTATGACTGTGATCCAGATGCCAGAGGTCGGCGTCGGGGGACACTTCATCCATCAGAGGCAGGCAGGGGCCACAAAACTGAGAGGGAACAGAGACAGCAGAAGAAAAGGACTGAGAAAAAGCTCAAGTGGTACAAAAAGAGAGAAAGAGTGAAAGGATAGGTGCATGCATGGATAAATGAATAGATAGATAGATGGAAGGATGGATGGATGCATGGATGGATGGATGCATTGATGATGGTTGGATGGATGCATTGATTGGTGCATGCATAGATGGATGGATGGATGGATGAGATGGACAGATATATGGATGCATGCATGGATGGACGCATGCATGCATTGATGGATGATGGATGGATGGATGATGGATGGATTGATTGAAAGAGTAGTTTAAAAGAAAAGATCAATTAAAATGAATAGAAAAAGGTGAAGAGGAAGAAATGGAAGGAAGCACGCCAACAGAATGACTAATAAAAAATAAAAACATGACATGTACCTTTGAAATGATATTTTCTGAGAGGATTCCAAAGTGGCAGGCACACACAGCCAAAGCGCTCAGAGGAGCAGCGAGGGGAGCCCACATCTACCTCACTGTTTACCGTCTGATTATTTCTGGTCTGAATGTGGGCCAGATTTCTTCAACAGCATGTTAAGCTATCAATAAAATGATTCACAAAACTCCTCCTGTTTTCCAGCGGCCTAGTGCAGATTCATGCGCAATTCGTCATGGCAAGAAGAGCAGTGCATTGACTCTTATTGACAGCGCAGCTTGTGCATGAAGGTGGAAATTCAATTACTGAATCTGAGTAATTCACATTTTTAACTATGAACTAGCTATCTAGTGACACAGTCTAGAAATGTCAAAGCTGGTTTAGTGCTTCCTTATTAGTGCTTCCAGTCCCTCCTTATTTTCCCTTATTTCCTCCTCATGTCTCAAGAAATCAGTTTTGCTCAAAAAAGAAACTGATATAAGAGGATATTGCTTTTTCTCCATTGAAAGAGTAATACATGCCATTCTACAAAGGCTTTTTAAGGAACATTTATAAAAAAAAACTCCTTCCAGGGGGAGCATCATGCCCCTCGTCATTTCTGACAAAGTACCCTATTAAAGAATATGTTGACTTTTCTCTTTAATAGACGGTTCACAGTGAAAAGAGACACTGGCTAAAGATGGGAAGGGGGGACGGAACATGCGGCAACAGTTCCACGTTGATTTTGACCCCAAGACATCACATTTACAACTTGACCCACAGAGCAGCCCAGAAGTTGTCCTTTCTTTGAGAATCTTTCATTAAAAAAAAAAAAAAAATTAATAAATAAATTTAAAAAAAATCCTGGAAAATCTGGAAATGTATAGACTAGTTTTCTAGTCATGGAAACTTCCTGGAAAATTTGAAAACTGATAAAATGCATTGGAAATATTATTGTATTAGTGGTATCCTGGAAAATTATGCAGTTCTTGGAAAAATATGAAGTTAAATTGAGATTACAGACCTGAGCTCACACTGCACATTGTAGCCACTGATGCTTTTCGCGTTTCAGCGCCCGTTCATACCCAGCTGCTGTGTTTTGGTGCAGTGCAGTCATATGTATGGAAGCCCAAACAGGTCAAAAAGTCAACGCTTTGATCAACAGAGCATTGGCAATACATTTGCCCTTTATTAGCATGTTGTTAACATTGTTAGCTAACATTTTTTTATTTGTGAACAACATGCTGCACAATGCACACATGACATGTTGACAGAGTGCAATATGACATGTCAATTATACACAATTTTGAGCTATTTGTCCACTTCATTTTGAATCATTTTAATGGCGCTTTTCCACTAGTACCTACTCGGCTCAACTCGGCTCGACATGGTTAGGGTGGTTTTCCATTACAGTTGAGTAGCACCTCGCCGTGGGTGGAGTCGTCATAGCAAGGCGGCGCACCGTCCAGCTCCCTCTGGATTCTTTGGGCCACCACCAAGCACAGAAAAGTCTCCAGCTCTTCATTTGACCACGGTACCGGTTTGCTTGCCATTTTCCAACTTTGCCAACGTCAGTGATGATCAGTGCGCATTTTTTAACGCCAGGTTTGGTTTTCGTGCAGGTGTCGCTCTCATGCGTCGTCACTCAGTGGCCTTCATGGCGTTTACGTCACATTTTCGGCTTGACTCAGCTCGACTCAGCTCGCTTCGAACCCCAGCTGAGCAGGTCCTAAAATGGGACCTGCTACCAGGTACTACCACCTAACGGAAAAGCTCTCAAACCAAGTAGAGTCGAGCCGAGTAGGTACAAGTGGAAAAGGGGCAAAAGTGGTTTGGTCCGCATCCTGCTCCCGGCAGAGCGGCAGCTCGGTAACTGTCAGTCCGTCAGCCTGAGAGACAGCAGCCTGATGAGAACTAGCAAGAAAACCTCCTCAAGTGAAAGCCAGTAAGTCATTTATCACACCACTTGTTCACCAAGCACAAGGCTGTAATATGAAAAGTGATATTTTCCCTCTGTTTGGTCCAAAACCTGCCTCTTTCAGCTCACTGTTTAAG
>OMLB01010372.1:16326-32315 GCA_900302555.1 Myripristis jacobus | reverse complement strand
TTTCTAGCCTTTGAGAGCATTCTGTTTGTCATGCCTGTCTGTTAAGGATTCAAAGGTTGATCAAATATTTGGCCAGACTGTATGACCACATGGATTTATTCACGGTTTATCCTTTGTTTTCTTTGTTTGTCTAATGGTATTGTGAAACCAGCCTGAACCAGCGCAAGACCGAAAGTGATTCAATCCCAGTCAAACACACCTTGGGACTGACAAAAACACCTTCAGCATTGTCTCTGGTGAAAAGGATTTTTCATCGGGACTTCACAGCTACATAAACAAAATGGGGAAATTGCTGACTGTTGATTCTCGTGTGTTGATTTCTGTTTTGGTCGGGTTGAAAGGGAAATTTACCCTGTTTGCTTCTCATGAAGGCGAGGCATTTAAGCCTTGCTTGAATGAAAGTAATTGTTTGCATGCTACATAGCTTATAAATCTTTAATCTTGAATATATCTGGGAGGGTTTTGTCAAGGACTGAGGAGGTGTGTGTGTGTGTGTGTGTGTGTGGATGGGGGGGTTCTTTACCCCCATGTGGAAGCACAAGGGCGATTGAAGAAGAAAGGATGGGATGGCGGCAGAAACAGGGAGAGAGCAACGCCGAACAGAGGCAATGTGGTCAATACATGCAGGAAAGGCACTCCAGAACAGCATTTACCAAATGTACAGGCCATAGAAATGATGCCAGTGGACAAAAAACAGAATATCTCTTTTATGACATGAATAGGCAGTTTCTTATTCAACCCAGCCACTGTTGATGCGTCCATTGAAATCAAATGTAATCTTCTTGTATGCCTAGCTGATGGCAGTGGTTGAAGGACAGACCATTTAAAAAGGGAATGATCTTTCAGTCACACACAAATCCACAGCGCCTTTCAATGGGCGCTCAGCATCGCGGCGCTCATTCGAAGTGAAAATGCCTCCTTAAGTGGTGGTCTTCCGCGGAAGGGAGACAATAGGATGGAAAAGTAAATAAATGCAGGAAACAGTGTAACTAAGAACTTTTTTTTTTTTTTTAATAAATTGTACATATGTGCTGATCTGTAATGAAAGCAGGAAGGTCAGCAGCTGGAGCGCTCTTCTCCACTGGAGTGTAGTGCCATGTGATTGAGCGGTGGCCTTGGGCTCCTATTGGTGCAGAGTGGACGTCTGCGTGACAGCGTTTCATTATGTTTGACTCACTGTCAGGTAGCATCCTTGTGCCGTCCTCTCTGTACTCCTCACACACGCACACACACACACATTACCCTTTGTTGTCACATTGATATTAACAAAGTAAACACTATAACAATGCCTGCCTTTTCTTATTTGGGTGCATGAAGGCTCCTTCACAAGGGCCTGGTTACCTATATTTTAATGGAAAGCAACACTGTCTGAAACCAAAGTTCAATGTAGAGCTTCCTTTTGATATGTGTGGCTGACAACATTGTGTGCTAAAGCTGTGCATATCATTATTATTATTGTTGTTGTTGTCTAGACATACTAATAAACAAGGATTCAGACAGCCTTGTGACTGATACAACAAATATGTCTGGCTAGTGACCATATGCAACTAAAAAAAAAAAAAAAAAAAAAAGTGCTGTGTGAAATCATGACGCTGCCTCTGTAACCCACAGCGATCACACACTTTGTTTTTTACCAAAGATTTTTCCATAAATTTTCCATAAATTCCAGCTAAGTTCCAATAAAAAAGAAAACTGCCCCTGTAAAGGTGTTGTAACACTAAATATATATTATGAAAGTCAGCCTATATTTCAAATACTGTGTATAAGCCTCTCAAGAACAAATTAGTAACATAAACAACAAATCATCTAGTTTGTAGTATCGTTTTAAAGTCCTGTTCCAAGCTGGAATAACACAATGTCCAACTTTTTTGACAAAAAAATATATATATTAATGTTGGTTAACAGTGGATTAATATGTAGTTACAGCGGTTAAAAACTGCTTATTTTCAAACTTTCTCCACTTTCAACCTTTGCATTAACACATGCAAATAAAACCCTCTATTAGTTTTAATAACTGGTGAATCGGTCTTTAACAGAGTTGATGCTGCTTTTGTCATATTTCCATTACTTTTCCACAACGTCTATAATTTGCCATAACTTTTCCAGGGTCTGGAAAGTGTATTTTCATATTGACTGACTTTTCCAGGTTTTTCATGACCGCGGGAAACCTGAACCTAACAAATGTTGATCATGCGCCTGTTGAAAATCTCCCTGGCTGTCATGACCTTCTCTCAGCATGCCATAACCGAGCAGCTACACTCCCCGTGTGTCCTGTTGCTGTGGTCCCGCACTGCTACCCCGTTTGCACTGACCCGAAATCCCACCACCATCTGAGACTTAGGCTCAGTGTTAGACAAGGTGAACCAGCATTTTAGTCCTGTGTGTGGGTAATTAGTGGCTTCATGTCTGACTGGCATCCTAACCTCACAGCCATTTTAGTTTATGTAATATAATAAATTACCAAGAAATCACCATCCTTTGGATCGGACTCTGACTTATGTTCAGAGACCACACGGTTGGATTTTCAGGTCATTTCAGTCAGGTACAAATGAATGCAATACAAATAAAGCATGTGTAGTGTGTTTTTTTTGTTTGTTTGTTTTTGGCATGCAGTCCTGGCTAAAGCATGTTTGCTTAGTTTTAAATTTATAGAAGGTTACTAAAAAAAGGAATTTTTTGGATTTCTCTGTCATATTTTCCACAGTGTTCTGCGGTGTGTTCTCAAGTTGTGATTTGCATAGCTAAAAGCACTTGAAGGCAGCATTACTGAGGGAACATCGGAGGGTCCCCCACTAGCCAGATACGTGGAGGTCAGTGGCATTCAGAGCAGGGAAAGCTTAGAAGGCATCAGTATAGTTGCAGCCATTGATAATGCTCCATTCCTGCAGGAATGTGAGTTCAAGTTTCTGGGATCTCAAGATAAGTGGTTTACTATGTGTGCCTTACCTGTTGTGTATAGCATCAAATGGCCTGCATTCCACTGCTAAGTAGATGGAGGCGAGCCTGAGACTCTGCTGAGAGAGGAGAGCGGCCTACTGCACCCACAGGCCCTTTCACATGTGCAGTTTACCGCCTGAAGGATGGGAAAATATAGTATCAGGAAATGATCTGCTAAAAAAAAAAAGAAAAGAAAATTTACATCTTACTGTAGCAGTTTGAGCTTGTTCAAAACAAAACAGGCCAGAAAACAGTTAACATGGTCAAGACTTTTTTTTTTTCCATACAAGAAATTTCACCGCAGGGTCCAGCTCCACAGTTTTGCCACAGCAAACCTTCAGAAAACAGAGACAGCACCTTGGAACAAGCACAAAAACACTCAGGCATCATATTGGCAGACACCTTCACCTTCAATTTATACTTGGCAGTATAAAGCAGAGAATTAAATAAAAATCTTACATAACAGCAACCCAGACTTCCAAAAAAGCCCACTTATTTACAGGCACTCAGGAACTGGCTTTCAGAAATGTAAATGCACCTTGAGGTGTCAGAATTGATCTATTTGTGACAGCTATTGTTGAGAAGCATGGTTTTTAATGTGTTTTTTTGGATATTACATAGTGTGTTAGTTTGCTGTGCTCATCTAGTCAGCCTAGTAATATTCTAAATTAGGTATTTTTGATGTAACTGGCCTTTAACCTTATTTAGAGGTATTCATTTTCTCTGCAGAAAGCGGACAGCGGAGCGACATGGATTCCCTGGTTTGACTCTCAGCCTCAGCCCTTTCTGTGTGCAGTTTGCCTGATTTCCTCCAGGTGCTACATTTTCCTCCCACAGTCCAAAAGACATCCAACTCAGTCCTGTTGGAGACGCTACATCTCCCACAAGTATGAATGGGATTGTCTGTCTATCTGTGTTAGCCCTGTGATTGACTGGTGACTCGCCCACAGAGTCTGCCTGCCTTCTGGTCAGTGCACCATGATCCTGAACAGGATTAAATGGGTAGAAAAGTGAATGAGTGACACTGGCAGAGTCATTTCAGCACCATGGATAGATTCAGTAACCTTCATAGTTAAAGGAACAGTTCACCCAAAATACAAAAAAAGCCTAACCTTGCCCCTAGTGCAATCTATCCATCCAGATAGTTCCAGAGTGATTTAGCAAGGCTTCCAGTTTTTCCTTGCACTCCAAGCACAGTGGATGGGTTTTCATTTGTAGAGCTGAAACTGTCAGAAATGTACATGATGAAAAGCTACACAGCAACAGCTTTTTCCAAAAACAACAAATAGACATATAGATATCCAACATAATGTACAGCTTTTAGTCACTGGGAACTATTTGCTGTGGAAGAACACATATCTGTTAATCTCTACCTATCCGCCCTCTATGGAGTAAGCATTTGGGGCAGACTGGAAACGTCACCAAATCACACAGAAACTATAAGGATGGATCGATTGCATTCGGGGTAAGTGGGAAAATATCTTTTTTTTTTGGTTGAACTGTTCCTTTACATTCCACTAAAAAGTGAATAAAAAGGCAGTTGCAGCTAATTAAAGGATTTATATATGTCGCAGTCCAATTAATGGTTGAGAACATGAACAACTTTCCTCCAGTGTCAGAAAGCAGAGATGTGAGACTTACATCTGTGATGTTTCATAGACAATAAATAGGAGAGTGATTTTTTTGGACCTGTACACTTTTGAGTTTTAAAGCTCAAAGAGGCTTTAATCTACAGAAGATCCTCAAATATTCTTAAAATATCCTCCTCTGTCCTAATTCAGTCTCTGTGGAGCAGCTCCACATCATGATGAATCAGTATTGCAGTGTTGCAGTCTCAGTCGAACCCTCAGCACCGGTGACCCCCACGGCTTGGTCCTGAGTCCTCTGCTCTTGTCCCTTTATGGCAATGACTGCACAGCCACATGCGGCTCCAACGTCACTGGGGAATTCATGGATGACACAGCAGTGGTGGCAACCTACCTGGACGAGGTGGAGCTGCTCTCATTATGGTGTAAGGACAACAACATGGACCTGTATGTCTCCAAGAGCAAGGAGATGGTGGTAGACTTGAGGAGGGAGAAGCAGAGGATCCACCACACACCGCCCAGGATCTGCAGGACCCCTGTGGAGAGGGTGGGCAGCTGCAAGTAGCTTGGAGTTCCCATCTCTGAAGACCTGACGTGGTCTACTCACATCACCACCCAGGTGAAGAAGACAAGGCAGCGATTGTATCATCCCAGGCGCCTGAGGTGATACAAGATCTCCACATCGCTGCAGAAATCCTTCTACACTGCCACTGCAGGGTCTGTGCACTCTGGAAGCCTTACTGCCAGTTACAGCAGTTGCAGCTCTCATGATGGGCTAACCCTTCACCGAGTGATCTGGTGCACCGGACTCATCACCAGGTCAGCACTGCCCTGCCTCCAGGACATCTACAGCTGGCACTGCAGGTCCAGTGCAAACCAGATCATTAAGGACATTCACCACCCAAACCACAGACTGTTTCAGTGGCTGCCCTCTGGCAAGCATCTTCCCTCCTTCATGGCCAAGACTGAGAGGCTGAGAAGGAGCTTCTTCCCCGAGGCCATGCGGACCATAAACACTTAAAAACCTACAGAACACACATCCTGCACCTGATTTACACACTGCATCCTTTTATACAGCTTAGCACTTTTTTGCTTATTCAATGCAAATTGTAAATTCTTCACAACTGGCCCCCTATTTCTTTGTTATTTTATTTTACCTGACTTTTATTATGTTCATATGTATTTATGTATTATCATTTATATTGTTTATATTATTGTTATTATTATTATTGATGTTGTTATACTGTTTCCTGTATGTATCTATCTATTTATGTATGTATGTATCTATCTATACATTTATATATGCATACACATAAAGATATATGTGCTATATACACACATATATACATTTGCACAATTGTGCAGTTCTTATTTCAATCTCAATTCAATCATTTCATTGAACTGAATTGAACTGAACTGGATTCTGGTTTTGAGAGAGAGAGAGAGCTGTTCATTGTTACAAATGTTGATTGGACTGCCTACAGCCATAGGTTTACACACCAGAGTCTGTGAACTGAGCAGTATTTCCTGTAAAGAAATATATGTCACACTGACGATAAAAATAGTGTTGCCCTGTGTGCTGGAGTTCCATTATTATTGAGAAAGCAATCTAAAGCAAAACATTCCTGGCCAGAAAAGAAATCCTAGTTTTACATGTGACACACATTGATACTCAGCCAGACAGGGTGTGATGAAGCAGAAGCCCTCCTGGTTACGTTGCGTCTCCTTAAAAACAAAAATCCCCAAGCGCAGCTCCAGCTCGGAGCTGATGTGCTGGGGAGCCGAGGTCACCGGTTCATCCGTCAGAGAGGCTCCTCGCTGATGGATGGCACTCAGAGCAACGCGGCGCCCAATCCACTGTAGCCCTAACCGCCGAAAAAGGGCCTTCGCAGGCAGAGAAATAAATAAATAAACAGCAACATCAAAGGGATGTTCAAAAGAAAAACAAAGCCTGCACACGTTAGTTTGCAAACACACACACACACACACATTGGCTCGCTCGCACACATCCGGCGAGAGAGAAAAGGGAGGTGGAGGGGAAAAAAAATACAAAGGGCTGAAAACATACACATAGTTTACTCTCCAATGACACTCGGCTTGAAGAAAATCTAGACAAAACAAAGCAGAGTGGCGAAAATTGGAGCGTTTGATGGTTCGATATTCACACTGAACAGCCTCGAAAACAAAGATAAGGCCAAAACCATACAGTTTCAGTTTTTCCGTGAAATGTAAAAATACCCACAATGATCTCTATCCTCAACTGTGCTATGTGTTGTTGACAGAATAGACTGGAAGTGCGAGTCACCTTTAGTTTTGTTTCAGCAATCTCCTCCATTACCGCCTAATGTTGAATTATTTAATTCAGTTTACAGACCTTGCTAAAGACTTGCAACCAGGTAGCATATTTTATTTGGTAAGCACTTTGATCCAAAATGCCTTACAATACCACGGATGCTTTTCTATTTTAGAGCGGATTTGTCCAGTAGGAATTAAACCCCGGGTCTTGGCAGTGTTTGCACCCATTGACCCATGCAGAATCACACAAATATAACCACAACTCTTTGTTTGAGTGTGTTGAAAGATTTACTGTAGCATCTAATCAGGTTTGGGGTTTTCATTTCCTAAGTTTGTGGACAGAAACCTGTATTGAGCAGTTGTCTAATGGGATTGGAAAGGAGGACTGGTGGGCTTAAATGAAGACAGAAAACTTGTGGAAAAAAAAAAAAAAAACTTGGAGAATCTTGCATGAGGTAACTTCATGCAATCCTATAAAAACAAAAAGTTTGAGCTCAAGAACTTTTACCTTTTCAGGACCCAGAGGACACTGTCGAAGATGAGTCTACTTTTAATTACATTTGGGCTCAGCCTTCCAAAATGCACAAAATTGATTGGCTTTCCATCGCGCAGCGCTAAAAATGCTACCACGCTGCGTTCTGATGCAGTTAGTCGGACTCCACGGCTTCACCCTCTTGACCCGCTGATTGATTTCCTCGCTTTTAGAACCGCGGCATCACTTTCATTGAAAGAGGAAAACATAATATCATTTACATTTTCTGGCAATCATCTTGGATTCACCATGTTTTTCTCACTTATCTGATTGCTGTGTAAATGTTATTGTTTCCAGGATCGTGGATATTGGCAACTAGGAACCTCACCAGACTATGAGAGCTTTGGTTGTTTAGGGAGCCTTGCTTGCATGGCCTTGAGTTACTCAGCATGGGCTCATCCTATGAAATATTGAGGAAGCTCGAAGGGTTGGGTTGGGGCCTCATGTAGGTGTGTGTGTGTGTTTATATGTGTGTGTGTGTGCGGTGGGGAGTGCCTGACGGTGGAGGCAGTGGAGGTTGTGTCAGCTCCCCCAAACCAAAACAAACTCCTTAGGCCCCCAGCGTACTCCTAAAATCAGAAAAGTGGATTGCAATATACCTTCCATTGAAAATATACCATTCTCTCTCTTGTTTTTGCACCCCCATACACCCCCCCCCCCCCCCCACACACACACACACACACCTCCCTCTCTTTCTCTGCTCTCTGCCTCACACACACACACACACACACAGCAGCACAGCTCTCCTAGATTAAATCTCATGCTTTTTCTTGTACCCTTCATCATTACGTTTCCTTCCATCTCTATTTCTCCATGCAAATCAGCTCCTCTCATCTTCCTGCCTCGTCTCTCTCCTTCCCTTTCCCTCTCTTTTTTCCTCCCTTCCCTCTGTTTCCACCTGCGTCCTAATCAGCCGACAGAGCCGCTGTGTGTGTGTGTCTAGTCGGTCGGTGAGCTGGGCTACAGACAGTTTAGTACAGTTGAAAGAGCACATCAGACTTCTGCCCTGCTCTCTCTGAGGGCTGATAATATGGGCCCTTCTTACCTGTTAGGAGCTAGTGAGCCGGTGCTCCTCCCTTTAAATGAACTTCAGAGGGGGAGCCAGATTGACAGGAACACAGAGAGGGCCGCCCCGTTTGACTGGCGGTCCTGTCAAGGTGAACCCAAGGTGCTCTCTCAGGCCCGCACCGCTTTCCACTAGGCTGCCCCGCCGAGCTGATTGGGTCTTAATGGTACAGTAATGACCAAAACAGGCCCACACATACACATAAACACAATCAAACCCTCCAAGCGTGTCCTCCTCACCGTGGACATATTATCTTAAAAGATTGTTGCGTGGCAAACCGAGAGGTCCAAGCCGGCTAATTTAGCAAGCGAACATCAGTTGAGCCTCCCTATTAGTCTCTCTTGGTTGTGCTATTAATCTTTGTTTCAAAGTGTGTGAGGGAAATATAAGGCAGAGGCTGGTAACTGTTTGAGAAACCATTAAGAGTGCGTGGTCTCGTTTTTCCTCCTCTGACAGATACTGCATAGTAATAAAGGTGAGGGGAAGCCTCTCTTTAAGGCCCACCACCTTAATAGCCTGTATGATGACACTTTATCTATAGTTTGTGCATATAATCACCAAACTAAAGGGGGCGACCCCAGGGCGTAGGTTCACCCGCTGACATTTGACATCTTTATAATTAACTGGGAAGGTCTAATCTCTGCCTTCAAATGACGCGTGGCCACATTCCATTTAATATGCTTATAAGCACTATGTATTATTCAAATATGCAGATGAGGCTCCGTTAGAAAACAGACTTTTTGACACAGGTTTTTCTCTCCCGCCGTGGTGGGGTATGGGGCCACTAATAGACCTGCAGGGATCGGGGGAGCAGCAGACCTCCTGAAATTTTCATTCCTCACGAACGGCGACAAAGTTTTCCTCCGCGTCTCCTTCATCCGGATTTCACTTCTTGAATTTAAGTCGGTATGAAAGACGGAGCCAAAACAAACACGCGCCCGGCGCTTTGTTTTAAGTGCGAAAATAAAGTGGAGCTTATCACAACCTTCATGTCTTCACTGTGCCGTTACTGTACAAGCCAGACTGCACGTTTGTCAAGCCCTCATTACTTTATATAAAACATGCTTGAGACAGAAACCCTTATGAACCCAAAAATGCCTGTGTGGATTTTTCGAAAAGGGTTTTAATAGTTTTGGTCTGAGATGTTTGGACAAGTCGGCCATCTTTAGACTGAGCGAACCAGCGGAGCTTTTTATGGATGCGGGCTCTAACAGGGCTGAAAGAAAGGGCCTCTTATGTTCACTTTTGGCTTGAGTTACTTTTGAGAGGCTGGTGGTCTCTGGGTCAGAGGCTTCAGTGAGCCGGTAACCACTACACGAAGCCCTCAGTCCTCACCGGAGCTTTTCAGCAGCAGCGCCTCGCCACATTCACAACCTTATATCCTCTCACTTTGGAGCTGAACTTTGCATGAGCACAGACTTATCAGCCTATTTCTCTCTTGTTAGCAGCACTTTGTAGGTGTCTAATTATGCCGCAGATCAATTACTGTTTCTTGAAGCTTATCTGTAAACAAATGCATTTTTGGCCTACCCCGCTCAAGCATTATTCACTCTTCACATTAGCATAAAAATTTTCAATCCATAGTCCAAACAGAAAAAGCAAAAATAATAGGCTTGCCTTACCTCTAAAATCCAAAGCACAGGACAATGAAGACTTCATGCCTTTCTTGAAAGTATCTTTGCCTTACTGCTATACACATTTAAAGATCATGAAGCAAAGATGTAAAAACCTGTACTTTAATTGATTGGAAGCATTAACATAGGAAAATAAAGTGTAATAATTTCAAAAGTATATGTGCTCATATGAATATACCAAAAATTAAAGCTTTGCAGGACATCATAGATTTGTGCATTTAGATACAGGTTCCTTCCTGACTGTTTGTCAGATGTTTTGTTTGCTCTGATCCTTGCCCTTCTATTTATTACTTGGAATATAGTTGACATATAAATTTAAGATTTTTGCACTCATTATAAGCGACTTTGGATAAAGTTTGCCTGATAGATGCTTGATCCTTTTGTGTGCAATCTGAAAAAAATGTTTACTGATGCTTAAACGCCTCCAGTTTTAAGGTGATCATCAATTAAGAATAATGAAAAAAAAAAAACAGGCACTCTTTAATACCTGATTTGAATCTTTACCAAACAACTTCCATGCAAGGTCCTCTGATTGGCTTAAACTAAACAAATCGGATGATCTGTGTATTATAATTGCTTGAAAAAAAAACACATTCAGTGAATAGGATGTTTCCTCTGAAGGTGACATTTTTTAGTGTCTACATTCATCACCTCGGTACGTGATGTTATGAAAACTGCACGCTCTTCAGCAGGATGTGTCGGCGGGGACATTGTGACTTTTCTGAATGGGCTTTAGGACAATGCAGTTTAAGTGGTGCGGTCTCTTTTCAATATAAGCGCGATGAGCAGCACACATTGATATCATAAATGTGCCCCCACATGCTGTTTTGAGAAATAACACAAGATAGAAGTTGTCCCTTATAGCACTCCTATCCTTTTTCAGAGTGTAACTCAACCCTTTCTCCCTCCTCCGTCGCTCCTCAGTGTTCTCATGTTCTCCCTAGTAAAACACCGGAAAGGTCTAGAGTTTAAAAAAATGGACTTTGGGTCAAACCAAATGTTAAAAAAATAATAAAAATGATGGCAAAATATAAACAGAAGTCTATTTGTATCTTTAGCCCCAATTTTGCATTTGGCCGTTTCAGGCTGATATTGAACCGCATCGATGCATTTTTTTCTGCTCCTTTAAGGATGTAAACATTTGTAAATGGGTGCTTGCATGTGTCGAAGGCGTATCAGGTTTTCTCCCCCGTGTCCGTGGGGGTTTATCGAGTGTGCTATTGTTGATCTAGGGCCGCGAAGCTCCTCCATGCCTTCTCCTGTGCCTGGAGCCTGCCCCCAGCCTCTCCACAACCTCCCACTGTGCTGCCTCGCTCTCTGGCTGCAGCTCCGGCTGCGGCTACCCACCTCGCCAGCTCGGCTCCCGCCTCCTGCCTCATGTCCCTTTAAACTTAACTGTGCTCTTTTTTTTTTCCCATCCGCTCTACCCTTCTCCCAGCCCTTTTATCATCCATCCTTCTCTTATTTCTCCTGTTTTATGTAGCTCTTTGTGTCCCCTCTTTATCTTTATCACATTCTCCTCCCTTTTTTAAAATCTTTTCTCAGGCTTTTTTTCTGTTTAAGTCCTAACATACTAAAGCAATTTCCAATCACTGTTTCTCAACACTGTCAACATGCACCTGTTGGCAGTATATGAAGAATGCATCTATAATGTGCCTTCACTTGTCCTAAGCTTCCCTTCCTAAGTGCACAGGTCACGTGGATCCCTTTCAAAATAGTTCAATATAGGCCAGAGGAAACCATAAAAGACAATAAAAAATCTGTTTGTCGCAAGCGTTCCAGCTTTTATGACTCAATGACACAGTGATTTGTCCAGTGTCCCTCACATACGGCTGTTATGTTAACTAGAGACTACATGCAACATTGTGCCTGCACGTCCGTCCAGGTCTGCCAAGGCGGCTGCACAACAGTGGTGCGTTCACATGCATCCGTGTGGGGAAATAAAACCCAGAGCAGAAATGATAATTTAAAAAAAAACATAATAATAAAAACACCCCGGAAATGCTGATGTAGATTTTGCTGCTTCAAGCTTTTCAAAAGTGATGATGGTTAGTTTGGCTAATTGTTATAACAGAGGTGTGTATGTGTGTAAGCCTTTTCTTACCGTTGACAGAACCGTGTTGACGGGGTAAAAGTCACCAACCAGTCAACTGCTGTTTTAAGAGCCTCTTGCTTCCTTAATGTGATTTATTTTTCACCGTATTTCCTGTTGAGCCAGGTTGTTTGGTTCACACTCAGGAGCGTAAACCAGCGGGTGATGAGTGAGGGCCAGAGAGGCATTTTTATTTCATGGAATGAGAGCCATTGTTCAAAAATGGGATGTTTCTGCTGGTTGAAATTTTTGTTCCAGCCTACTAAATCAGTGCAACCATTTAAGATACACTATTGTTCATGATGTAAAATAAATGAACAAACAAAAAAAGGGCATTTTGGGAATTTATTGTTGAACAGGTGAATATTCTGGCATGGAATATAAGGTAGGGCTTTTTTAACTGATGTCTGTGATATATTTCACATGTAAACAAGACTTTTAAAATATTCCAAAATAAGGAAGGAAACGCACTCATCCGGTGTTTATTAGGCCTCATAGCCACACACACACACACAATGTGCTTTGGTGAGACAGTTTGAATACAAGCAAAACCAAAGTGTGTTTGCAAGGAAGGCATTCAGAAAGTTGCGCAACAAAACTTTCCGACCTTGAATACCACTGAATGTGAGATATCCAAGTTGGAATTTTCATCTCGAACCACTTCCTCTTAACAGAGATTAAAAAAAAAAAAAAAAAAGCTCAGGAGGAACCATCCCAGCCACTTGGATCCCTCTTCACCGCTGTTGGCAGCCATCTTTGGTTGAATGATTTATTGGTTTTCTCACATCTACCTGTTGTTTTTCATGGCTGCTTAATTAGAGGCCTCTTGTGTGTGTGTCATAACGTCACTCACACCGACATTGTGTGAAATTTGATTCACCCAGAATAAACAAGGTAAGAAATATTTCCCGTCACTGTCAGGAGGTGACAGCGCCCGAATGGGATCCGGTTATTTCGGTTGTCGTGGCTGCTCTCCAAGTTTCTTGTGACTGAATTATGTAATACTTTGGTGTTTTTTGGGAGAGTCGTGTTAAAGTCTACGGCTGCCATTCACTCACTTTTCCAGCACCTTTAATTTAACAAGTGAAATAATGCCCTGCGTCTCACCCCGTCCCTGTATCTCTCTCATTCAGATATCTCTCTCTATCTCCCATCACATCTCTCTCCCTCTCCCTCTCTCCTTCTCCGTTTCCAGGCCCTGCAGATTGTCACTGTTATTTACCAAATATAGTCTGACAAAGAAGAAGTGGGATTTTTTACTGATTGAAGATCAAAGTAGCAAAGTCTCCTCCTCGAAGCCCGCCCCTTCTATTAGCCGCCCTTAAGAACAGAGGAAAACATCAATTTCTCGCACATCAATGGCGGCTTCATAATCAATTGAAAAAGACACTTGTATGGGGATGCAAATCTTATCTTTGTCTTATTAGAGCTTTTAGAAGATGCATGTCGGGATTTAATGTTATGAAATGAAAGGGGGTCGCTTTTTTTAATCTAAAGATGCAGAGGCGTTAGTAATGGTCGAAATCAAAGCCCAGAGACTGTGGTAATTACTGGAGGAGTTTGCCTATCCTTATTAATATTGATCAAATATTACTGTGATCTGATCTCTGGGCTTATGATGAATTTGGAAGGTGGTTAACGAACACAAAGAAGAACATGGCACTCGTTTCCCCCATGCAACGGCCATGAGTGAATGTCCATTTTATGCGCATTGAGATTTGGACATTAAAAAAAAAAAAAAAAAACAGGAGAATTCGGTTTGGGTTGAGGCAAAATCGTTAAAATACTTCACCGCGGCTTAATCAGTGGTTCTGGAGCCTTCTCCCTCTCCTCCATTTTGCTTTTTTGCCTTGATTCGTTAAGGTCCTGAAGAGATGCACACTCATGCTGCGTGCGTGAGCGTTGGAAAAAAGACAATTGTGTCGCAGGGAATTCAAGGTTGCTTTTTCAATGAACTGATGATGATGTGCGCAGCTTTAAAATGGCCCTAAATAAGCTGATGTCCTCTAGGCAAGGGGGATGCACAAAACACGCCGATTCATCCATGAACAATGCAGCGGAGGATCACAGAATGTTAAAAGATCCCCATTTTGAAGTGTAAATAAGGCAGGCTCAAAAGTGTTGCCGGTAAGGGCACCATTTCTACACAACGTATCCCAATACTTAGCAAGCTTTCCAGCGCTAAGTGATACTTAAGTGGTGACCAAAGACATCATTTCATGCCCCAGAATATACAGTGTGCATCACAGAGGTTCAACAAGGTGGAGAATTCATTAATGTTTGTTTCATTGAAATTCACATATTGAAATCCTCCAGCTACGAGCACATAAACAAAAGAGTGAGGCAGCTTTGGAGCCACCCGTGTGGAAAGCATCGATTGCTGCTTGCTTGAAGCCTTCAGGAATATATTGGACACAAAACTTGAGGCCAATTGATTTTTCTGCATTAATTTCTCAATTAGGATCCTGGGTGGAAGACCATGAGGGGTGCTGCCAAAAACTACAGTTTTTGAAGCTCAGGGGCCTTATTGGTGTATGTGTGCGAGTGTGAGTGTGTGCGTGTGTGTGTGTGTCCATATCTTATCTACCTAACATTGAACTGTCTGTATGATTACGTGTGATTTTCAGATCAATTTTTAGCAAAAAAGGAATACTTCAGAGGTAATCAATATTTGAACTAACTATGCCCTCAAACTTCATACACTCACATCGCAGCAGCGTAGTCAAACATTAAAAAAAAAAAAGCCAAAGAGCCAACAGACCTGTGAGCAAAGCTGTGAGCATAGTGTGGGTCATATTGGCAACAAAGAGCATTATATCACCAAAGAGAGAAATTATGGCACAATGTAGTTTTTATTTATATTTGGTTATCCTACCTGATCATTCTGCACTCTGCTTTCTTGTTTTCATTCAGCAAAACAACCACAATGAATTTAATGTTTTGGGCTATGTGCATTAACAGGGCAATAGATGGATTTTGACATTTTATTTATTTGGCCAGGGAAGTTGACAGATGGCCAGCAATACACTGTAAAAAACAAAAAAAAAAGATTAAAAAAAAGAAAAGAAGGGAAGTTCCTCATATTCAGTGTTAAAAATCTCTGGAAAAAAAATCTGCAAGCTGGATGATATCATCTGACTTGTTTCCAGTGCAGTTTAATTTGATTTTCTCCAAGAACAAGGGCAAATATGTTAAATCAAGGCAGAATAATGCCACTCACCCCACTAATAATCTCAGCACTGTAACTGGAGAGCGGTCTGTTTGTGCATCCAAATGCATGAAGACACGCCATTCCTCCAATCAGGTTTGGCACAGGTATCAAACTGTTCATAGTGACTTCTGGATTCATCTGCGTTGTTTCTGGTTGACCACATTTCACAGAAATCTCATCGATCCACTTCCACACAAGGTGTTTCCGCGTCCTGGGTAGCAGGATAACCTCGGTCACAGCTGTGGTTGTTGAATTTTTACGCACCGTGCCTACGAGGAAGTCATCGCTGTCATACACAACTTGACGTTGACGCATCATTTTACCTTTTGGCTTTAGCAAATCGACCTGGAAATATTCACCTGAGGAGTGTTTCACAGAGCGAGTTCACCATGTGGAGAATTTGCAGCTAATGTATCACTTGAACCGCCATCAACATTCAGTCCAGAAGTAACTGAAATAACTTTGGTTTTTACTGACTGTTAATGATCAATAAAGAATAAATGAGATAATGTGCTTTTTCACAGTTTTCTTTGTCTTGTATTTCAAGGACAGACACGTCTCATCGTTCCAAAGTGAGACGAGGAATTGTGTGTGTGTGTGTGTGTGTGTGTGTGTGTGTGTATCACGGGGGTGGGG
>OMLB01010372.1:2994-16285 GCA_900302555.1 Myripristis jacobus | reverse complement strand
TCGATAGCAATATAGTGTTGAATGTAAATGAAAGTTCTTGCTGCTATTTATCATCGGATGATGAGACTTAAATTTATACCAACTTAACAAAGTCACAAACGACAACAATACGACTGTGGTTTGTTTACTGTTTACCTTGGGTCAGATATGGCACAGCAATCAAACCTGAAATAATAATAAAATATATAAGATTTTGCTCTTTTGCTCGTAGGGCGCGTCTTTAAACAAGCCTGGTGGTATGGTTAGTCTCTGCTGCTCACCTGTTTGTAGGAGTTGTTGAAATAGATTTGATAAAATGGATAGTGAAGGAAGGAAAGGGGCTGAAGAAGAACAAGGGGAGGGTCCATTTGTATCGCCCCTGGATGTTGAAATGTGCACTATCGCACAAAAGAGAGCACTAAACTCACCCATTCTCACGTTCTTCCTCTGTGGAAACCTCGACTGCTGCGCCGCTCGCAAGCTGCTCCGTGACGCGGCGCTCCACCTGTGGGACCGGCCTGATGAGTCTGCAGTGACCACTTTGTGAAATCTGATTATAGGGAGGAGGGCGGCTTTGATGAGTGTGGACGATTTGTTCGTCAGACCACAAATCATCAGAAGCCAGACGCCGTGCCATCGGTGTTTGATTTGAGTGGCTGCAGTGTTGGGGACACACACACACACACAGGCCAGTTCACATGGACCCAGCAGAGTGTGTGTGTGTGTGTGTGTGTGTGTGCAGCAGGGAAAGAGCACAAAGACTCACTAGCCAAGCAAAAGTAGCATAAGCAAAAGTATAGTATATAATAGTGACAATGAAAATTTAGACTAAGGCTACAGCACAGCACCTGCCAACCCCGGGCCAGCTCATACGGTGTGTTTTCCAAATCTAGTCGAGATAAATGACGGTGGAGTCAAGAAAATTCCAGAAACAAGATCAGCATTGGAAACAACTTCCATTATTGCATCTCACTGTAAGATTTTTTATCTCCTGTTT
The DNA here is from genome assembly GCA_900302555.1 of Myripristis jacobus. NCBI lineage: Eukaryota > Metazoa > Chordata > Actinopteri > Holocentriformes > Holocentridae > Myripristis > Myripristis jacobus. The sequence continues at coordinate 15,309 of OMLB01010372.1, read as the reverse complement.
GAAGACTTGAAGATTTTAGTCGTGAATATGAGACTAAATGACTTAGTATATATTTTTGCCACTGCGCAATTCCACAGGAGCAGTCTAGCGCTTGACACCTTAATCAAATGTGCATTATTGTTCAGATATATACGTCTTTTCCGGCCTATACTTTACACATTTCTATCAAAATGTCAAACAAAATCCCGTGTTGACGGAGAATTCGGATCTTTTGATCACACAGCTGCTGCACTAACTTAGACGACTGATATCAGGCGTCCTCCTCATATCGTATGCAAATGCTATCATAGGTTCAAAACCACTGTCAAATGCCCCTTGCCCCTTCCCCCATCTGTACTGCCTCAGATGTACACTAGCGAGCAAAATTATATAAAAAATAAAGAATGCCGCTACCATCTATGAGGAATAATTCCTTTCGTTTTTAGAAGTGATTATACTTCACAATGTGGCATACAGGTTTGCGTGTAAGATCTACCTGCTTTTCCCCTTTTGAACTAACTCCATATACCGTCTGTCAGAAGACAATGGCAACAATGCGTGGCTGTACATATATGAGACTTTGCATCAACTATAACCTGCTCACAACTTAACCTTGGGCAATTTCTATGGGCCCCTATTGTACAAAGAACTTAGATTCTGATTTTTCATTCATCTCGCATGTATGCGCCCACTTGCCTTCCTGTTAATGAAGACATAGCCAAATGAGCATGCTGTATCTCTGGCTTGTATTGAGAGGCAACTCATTTCATTCAAGGTTGAGACTTCATTGTGCTGCTCGTTAATGTGCTTGCGCGCATCGCACGGCGTTAAAGACACGATTGTCTCTCGCTGCTAAAGTTCTGCCAAGAATTTGTAGCACTGAAAGAAAAACATCCCCTACTTTATAACTCAACAAATGAACAGTAGTGTCAAGTTCAAATGAGAAAAAAAAAATTATTCATTTTGCTCCCTGTATGTTTGATAAGGTGCTCATTTCGTAGATTTTCTGCCGTAATTTTGCCTTTTTTTCCATCTCCACCTGGTGGTAGCCTGGGGTAACTGTTGTGTTTGGTCGTGTGTGTCCTTTTGTGTATCTGTCTGCAGCTAATCTCACATACTACTGCGCCTATCAGCCTAATATTTTTTGTGCTCAGTTATGACTGTATGATCAAGGATCTCTTGTGCCTGCAGTGATTCAAAACCTTTGAAAGAGCTGGTTTACGCCACAATTGAGTGCAGACGCTTGAGCACCAGAGAAAGGGAAAGACGAGGGCAGTGTTTCTGTATTTTCCCTTCTCCTGGTAATCAACACGCTTTGCAATCAAACCTTTCCTTCTCTACTAACCGAAGGGGCTCTAGTTTCCCGGCGTAGCGGAGGGTGGCGCAGTGAGGCGAACCTCGCGCAGAGCTAGTTTGGACCAGCGCAACGCAAGGGGCGCACAGTTTGGTAGTTTCGCAGACCTGGCGAGGCGGGGTCTGCCCAAAGTGTCTGAAATCCCTTGAAAAGTGGAGCCTTGACAAATTATGTACTGGAATGCAAGGAGAGGCTATGTACAAAAGCTGAAAGGTGATATCATCTTTCCTATTGCTAATATGATTTGTGTACAGCTTCATTACACAAAGTGGAGAAAAAGCTACTAATATGAAAAGAGTCTTTAGCAATGCTGTAAATGAATGCATTCCTCATTTTATGTCAATCCACCCGCTTACACATTCAATCACAGCAGCCTCCACATGCACACAAAAACATTGCCCAAACACAGACGCCCCACCACCAAACATGCACAGCACACACATAATTACTCCTCATTCAGACCCAAAGAGGTCAGATTGCCCTCAGTGTGCTTTTAAATATGGTCCCTTTCTTTTTCTTCTCTCACAATAAGGCCCCCTGTTTCCTGTTGGGGATGGAGGAAGTGCCCTCTATAAGATGCTCCCAGTCTCTTTCCACACAATCAGAATGGGTTTCTCCCCCTCGTAAGACCACAGAGTTAGAGGGTCCCACACGCAAGACCATCACTGAAAGGCAGGAGTGCCTTTTGCTCCTAAAACACAAAGCACGGGTCAACAGGAAGCTGTGCAGCTCCCACTACACCTGCCCTGTGCACCGTCTTTTGACATCGTTATTTGTTTGGTCAGACAAAGGCTGACAATGAGTATTTGTGCGTGGACTGCAGTATTGCAGTGCTAACCTGATTAAGACAATACTCAGAATAAGATTGTCCATGTAAACAGGATTTTTTGACTACCTTAACCTGAAAAAGCTCATCGTTGGAGTAGGCAATGCATGTAGTAGCATTCTGACTTTAGTTTGGTTACTGTAGAACATTTTATCCATTTATACCCTTTAATCACACTCTGACTGTCTATTGGACTTTCTCCAGCTGCTTGATGGCACTGGTTTTTGTGGAATCTGCCCTCATAAGAAAGGCCACTTGGAGCGCAATGCTTTGCAAGATTTGCAAAGAAACATCCAGCAGGAGAAACCAAGCAGCAACACAACAGAGAGCATGTTAAATAGTGGAGGGAAACCGGGATGTGTGACGCAGCACTGGGACACCATGAGGCGGTGTCTTACGCAGTGCAAAGTAGGGCGAGGCAGAACTGGCCATGTGCAGCCAGTATTTGCAGTCGGGTGCTTGTCAGTCGCAGGAATATCTTGAGTGAACATAAAAATTAACCACCCCACACTGAAATAACTTTACTGTCACTTTATGAGGAGCAAACAATGCCCCTAATACTCGCTTTGGATATAATCTACCACAACTGGAGATTCAAAAGCAGAATCGCTCCTGGATTAGCCTGTGCGCTGTGAGGATAAATCTGCTAACGGAGCTGGATTTGTAGTCTTTAGATTGTGATTGCGCTAGCATAGCCACAAAAAGATAATCCTTAAAAAAAAAAACAGATCAGAACAACATTTATTGTAAGATTGCATCAAAACACATAATCCAGGATGGTAAAAAAGATCTCTAAGAATAGTTAAAAGTGAGTTTCAAAGCATGAAAATAGCAGCATGACTGGGGACATTCTCTTCCAAAACCAGTGTGACGTACGCATTTTCGCACTCTATTTAGAAAAAGGCCAATGATCAGATTATTTAGTCCATTTGAACACAGTCAGTGGCAAAAGTTAGGGATAAAATCAGCTGAACTGATGAGGTGTCTAACAGCTGTTGCAGTGGTTCAGGATCAGGATCTCGCCATTGTAGCCGGAAGCAACAAGATCAAGAAACAGCGAATGCCTGTCTCTTGAAAAGAATAGCCGTGTTTTCTGGTTAAATAGCACAAACTTGCCAGGGATCCTCTGTGTGATATGTGGCAATGAAATAAACATCATGCTCAGTCACATGGCGGCACAGTGGCAGAACTGGACTCTATTGCAAAGCAGATGCACTGTGTCCACACCGGAGGATGGCCTGCTCGCGCAAATGGTACACACAGTGCAGTAGAACCAAACACCTACCCACCCAATCAAGACATGAATCAGCGTATAAAACTCCCATTGGCTGGATGACAACTGATGCATTCATTGTAAAGCCAGTGTGAAAATATTTTGAACCACCGCCCCGCTGGCGTGTATACCATTGACCTTTAAGTAACATTTCCCAGTCAGCAGCGGCTTGGCTCGCCTCTCCCTGCGAGACGCTGCCGTGACGGACAGGTGGAACGGTGTGTGTCTCGGCCAGCGGGGCCACGGACCACAGATCTGGAGCGGCCGAGTACATAGGTTACCTTGTCTCTCAGGTGGATTCCATGTTTAGAGAGTTCAGGACCTGCCTGGGACTCTGATTAATGACTGTCGCGTCCATTTCTGAAAAACGCTTGCCTGTTTGTTTTGGAGGCAAGAGGAGACAGCTCACTTAGTTGGCCTAATATGGTTCCCACGATGCTGTTTTTCTTTTTCTTTTCTTTTTTCTCATGAGGCTGGATGACTTCTGGAGACAGTGAGCTCCCACTTGAGGCCAGTACCTACAGAGATATGAAAAGCAGCGTGTCTCCATTAATCATGGCTGTTCAATCTGTTCCTAGCACAAGAAATCTCCTGACCCCACTCCTGGGATTCTTCTAGGAAAACAAGGATCTATTTAGTGTTGTGGACAGATTTGATCTCCTTTGATAATTGATTCATAAGCTTCTAATCTAATAAACTGACTGTTGAACTGACTGTTTCTTATAGTAGATGAACTGTGTCGGGTTAGTGGTATTGATTTTGAATAAGTGCAGACTCACAGGCTGGTGTGACTCACTCTTCATCACACTGTATTCCTCTCTTCATGTGCTTACTTAGTTGAAAATTTGTGTAGTGGATTGCAAACATAGCAAGAGAAGTGATTTTTTTTTAAGAAATATGTGTTTGCTGTATTTACTGTGATTCCTCATGGATGCACTGATCCTAAAAAAAGATAGTTTGGATCTTCAGTCGCTGATGTGCAAACAGTGTTTTCCTCTTTTATATTTCTGTGCAGATGATATCACCGTCAGCTGCTGTGGCTTTGGTCAACATAACACATGAAGCCTTTTGCTTTTGAATATTTTGCAACACAGAAAGAGCCGGTGGAGTTATAAACGCAGTTCCTCCACAAACAAAGTCTTTATTGTGCGCATTCAAATATATTGTTTCAAATGATTAGACTGCCGAGGGAAGAGATAGAGAGCAAAGAGGCTCATTTTCTGCAAATACAATAATAGAAAATCTATATGTATCATGATTATTTTTCTAGAGCGCAACTGTTTTCTCATCATTCGCCATGTTTTGATGTATAGCATGCAAAGCCCAGGCAAGCAACGACAAAGTCGGGATTTGCACAGAATAATTAAAATAAATACGCACAGAAGGGTTCTGCATAGAGACCAAGCGGTGATGTTCTGAATTTAATAGGCACGGTAATAAAGGGGCTATTCAAGAAAACAAAATTAACCATTTAAACACAAACACAAGCAGAGGCTAGATATTTGTCGTCTGATTTGCTTTTACTCTAATGAGCAGTATACATCATGAAACAGCCTTTTGCATAATCAGGTAAATCTGAAATCTATTTCTCCGTCCCTGCCCATTGCAAAATGATGAGAACCATTAGTATACATGTAATTATGGCTAACCACAGCATTATCCCGGTGATAGAATTTCTCTGAACCGCTCTAAAAAACACAAATGCCAAAATGCTTAAGAGCATCTCTGCCGACAATAGAGGAAATTTGCAATTGACTAAATGCAACAAAAGTTAAATGCTAAGTTTCACTCATGGTGGAGTGAACAAACTTTATCACAGGGCACTGGCATAAATGAAGCCACGGTTCCTATTAAACAAGCATTCTGTTGCCAGGAAAACAAGAGGAAAAAAAAATCTTTCATCTGTAATATGTTAATCAGGAATGAGAGACCTTTTAGCTGGCATGGTTGGGAACATGGATGCATGGTGGGTAATTAAGTGTTTGCAAACTTAGTTGATGCGCACCGTGTGAGCATTAGGGTCTCCACAAAGAGTAGTAGGTGGTTGCTCAGAGCAGCTGCTTGCATGGAAATCTATATGAGCATTTTTAAAACATTTTCCTTGAATATTTATTTACAATTTACACAAGCAGGTATTCCCCAAAAAGGTTATGAATCTCCTTCCAGAGCGATAATGGTAGCATGTAAGTAGCACTGAGCCATATGTAGGTACAAAAACAGACGGAATGAAGGCTGAACAATAAAATAAAAATGACCAAACATCCAGTGGAGGTCAGGAGTTCTTTAACAAGCATTTTGAGTTTTCTAGGGAGCGCAGTTCCCTTAGTTTCATCACAGGACATGGGCAGCTGATTTTTATTTTTTCCTCAAAAAAAAGCTTTAAATCTACAGATTGACGAGGACTCTGTGGATCTGGCAGAGGAGTCCAATTCATACAACCTATTTCTTCATATCTTTATCGTACATCACAGCGGCCCCATGATTATAATTTTCTAAGGACTGACAAATGAATGCCAAGATATTGATCACTGAGACGGAATGTGGCTTTTTTCACTCCCTCGCCTGCCTCCGCCTCCTGATCTGTACTGTACAGATAAACGGACATCTTCCAAAATAAATGCCACTGTCATTACACCTCTCGAGTTTGCTCTGTTTCACTTCGAAACGGTGGCGCCCACAAATGTGGTACGTGAGCGCCGTGAGATCCAGAAGACACTGGACACTGACAGCATCACAGCCTGCAGCAGTGCTCGCTTTGCATAACCAAACACCGATTACCAACTTATTATTTGTTAAGTCAACATATTAAAGGATTATGTTGCAAGAAATATTTGCATTTTTGAACTGGTGGGAGTGGAGACAGTGATTTCTTTGCATGTCTGCTAGGCATAAATGCTAAGAATAAATAAATAAATAAATAAATGAATAAATAGAAATAAAAGATGGATATTCTAAGCAACAGTGTCTATTGAGTGAAAACTGTTCTGAATCACTGTGAGGGCATAATATTAAATCTATTCAAGACTGTACAAATGAACTGGTACTGATGATAACTAACATTTAAAAAAAGAAATATTAATAGCATGTTAGTAATACACATATAACACTGTGTGAATGATTGTGTACAGTTGTGGTTATATACTGCGGTTATAGAACCTCTCTCGACCTCCATATTGTCATATTTTGAGTGTAATTATTCATATGCCAAAAAAAATAGGCAAAATGCAAACGCAAGAATTAAAAACAAAGATGAATTTGACTGGCATGAATAGCACGATGATTTTTTTATTCACATTTTCTAAAGACATCGCAATAATATTGTGTTTTCGCCACGATAATCATGTGGTGAAAATCGGTACAAATCATGAAATCAATTTTTTTTTAAGTCTAATCTTAAAAATAATAAAAATGGTAAGAATGATAAGAAAAGCCAATAATGTTTATGTAATTGTAGCTTCCCAAAAGAGTTTATGTGCTCACATCATGCTACTCTCCCTCACTGTGATGGTCTGTTTCTGCCCTAGAAAAGATGGATAAAGACATCAGGAGGCAAACAATACACGCAGGAGCCAATGATGTGAGCAAATATTTATTGGATACTTGGAATAATTTATTTCCAAAGGTCCTGGTAACAAAACGAGTGCAAGAATCACAGTGTGGCTGTCAGCCAGGTGACAAAACATGATGCGATATATCAAAGTGCTGTGTTTGCTCCAGAAATGTGGTGTGTCTGCATCTCGTTAGGCCACTGAAAGAACCTGTTGATTCAGTCTTTATTAGCTTCAACTTCCACGGAGATAGATAACCGACTCTAATTAAATCCAATCCAATCTGGCTGTCACTGCCATCCACTCAGAATTCAGCTGCTGAGGTGAAAATCACTGTATGGATTTTGTATTTGGGCTGATGAAGGCTCAAGAAGACTCCAGTGGAGAGCTGAAGCCTTGTGATCACAGGCCAGCGATGCCTCTGACATCCTCCATGCTTTGAGCGAGATGGAAGCGCGCAGATAAGAAGAAATATTTCTCACGTTGCTCAGTGTTGTGCGATCCATAGCTGTAACAAATGACTAGGTGGAGCTGAGCGGGGCATGATAACCCACAACAAAACCCACCTAAATAGCACCAACAAAACCCCGTGCGTGCCACTCCATCATTCAGAGCGTCAACAACGCAGCCTATCATCAGCTTATTAAAAGGTCCCGTAGATCAGAATCACTAGGACTAGGCATCAGAGGCAGGTGTCCCCACTGCAGGCATGATAACACGCTGCCAACCCCAGTCAACTCTCAGGTACCTGCTGAGGCGATCCAGGGAGAGGCCGGCTTGGAGCTCCTCTGCTTTGGTCTGGTCTGTGTGGGCTCAGGTTTGTAGGGCCCCGAGCGGCAGGGTGCCTCTTCTTCCACTGGCTGCCTAAACACAGACACACTGGATGAGAACCAGAGACAGCGCCCCTTTTTTCCCTTCCTCCCTGCTCCCTAACACTGCTGGGCGGGTTGCAGCGAGCGAACACAAATATCGCCTTGACCTCATCCAGCTTAAACCAGTTCAGTGATCACTGAGCGGGAATGGTGCGCTTTCATACCACTGCCTTGTCTATAGGTGTGTTAATGGGCAGATTCACAATGCTTATCTGCGCATGTAATTCCTCACCACAACAGTGATGTGACTACAGGAACAGGGGAATCATTATACATGTTTGTTTGTAAGCTTCTAACTGCACGGTGACATTTTTAAAACAATGTTTATGTATCTGTAATGCTGCAATTATGTCTCGTTTTACCTGAAATGACAGGGGTTTATTTTTCAGTGGTTCAGTACCTGGCTGGAGGGAGCAACCATTTTGCAACAGAGCACGCAGCAGCCTAAGTATCACCTGGATGTGTATGTTTAAACTGCATTTTCTTGGTGTAACATTTGAAATTCATTGTTGATTTTGTGATTGCGCCATCAAATATTGCGCTATAATAGAAACTGCATCTCCCGGGCTGACGAGATAAGGCTAGTGAATCACCGGTGCTGAGCTCATCACCAACACACAAACATGCATGCAAACACACACGCGCCCATGCACACATGCGCACACACACACGCACACACACATGCACAATATCCCCTTGTAGAGCAGGAGTAGGCTTCAGGCTTTTTTCCCAGTGCCTCCACATAAATGCCAGGTGGGTATCAAAAGATATACATTTTTTTTTTTTTGTTGTTATTTTATGTTTATTTTTAAAAAATCCTTGTGAGCATGCCTTTGCATTGGAAACAGTAAAATACCTAACACTGGCACATTTTTTCTTTGTTCCTTATTTTTAGGGTTATATTAATTTACCTAAAGCAACATTAATATTCATTGTCAATTGATTGGAACACATAATGTCCAAAAAGGAATGGCTCCCACTGAATTTAATAATAAAAAAGGTGTACATGTGTGTGTTCAAAATGAACAAATAACAGGGAACAACATGTTTTGCAGACACTGAAGCAGGGCTTTTTATCATTCTTGTCTTAAATGGCCAATTTATGTTCACACAGCAGCTTTTCATATTGGCTGGGGTTAGTCTTACATGCATCTTTGACAGGCTAAAAGAGCTCTTTAGGCTGGCTTTCTATATGGACAGGCTATAGGGTTGGACCATGCAAATTTGCACCAGTTATTTGTGTCCTGTGCAGCTACCCAGAGAGGAGAGGGAAAAAATAAAAAAAACAAAAAAATATTTAAAAAAAAAAAACAGCCAAGCCTTTGCTTCCACTGAGGAATTCAGGTTATTCCCATAGGACATCACACCTGTCAAGCAAGAGGAGTGCAATAATACCTCCATCACCAAAAAATAGATCTAAGAAAATATTACCCAATGTAATAATAATGATAATAAAAAAATAGATCTAACAAAGCAGGAATAAAATCGGGAAATAAACCAGGGCTTTTATTCTGCTTTGAAATGCCTGGATTATTTGGTAAAAAAAAAAAAAATAAAAAAATAAAATAAATAAATAAATCCGTGTTTGCCTAAATGTGATGCACGGTGTTTTAAAAAGGAAAAACATGTCTAATTCTAGTTTATTCTAGGCTATATGACAAAGCATTGTTAACTTTTGGCCCCAGTGCGATGACTGGTCGGGGATGGCACAGTCAAACTGGCTGCAAACAGCCTAAGGAAGTGCCCTCTTTTCATTTTTTCACCGGGAGACCGCCCATATATGCGTTTAATCCACATTTGCAAGCAACTCCTATCTTCCTCCTATTTTACCATCACTGTCCTGCTCCCAAACTGCCTTTTTCCTCCTCACATGCTTTTTACTGCAGTCGTCCGCCGGCTTCCTCCAGCCTCTTTTTTTTTCCTCCTATTTATGAAAACGTCACTTCAAGTCCCTCCCTGTTTGAATCTCATTAGTTTCTTGTGTGTTTCTCCCTGTCAATAATCCTGAATCCAGACTCTCTCTATTTCCATCCCTCTCTATCTGTCAATCAGCGCCGCCTTTGAACTGAAAACCACTCCGACCAACTTCAACTCACTCAATCCGAGCGGCTCGACTCCTTCTCCGGCTTCCTTTTTCTGCCAAGATTCCCTTCTTTTTTAGTTTTGTACCAACCGCCAGTGCTTTGGAAAACGCCAATACAGACCCTAAACTTAAACTCGGATTTTCTAGATCACCGAGATCAAGGGTTTAAAACTTTGTGTTTTGCCCCCCAAAAAATTTTTGCTCGGGAAAAATGCCGCAGCTCAACGGCGGTGGAGGGGACGATCTGGGTGCAAACGATGAAATGATTTCCTTCAAAGACGAAGGGGAGCAGGAGGAGAAAATTTCGGAGAACTCCTCGGCAGAAAGGGATTTAGCAGATGTCAAATCTTCTCTTGTAAACGAGTCGGAAACGAATCAAAACAGTTCGTCGGATTCTGAGGTAAGTGGCAGATTAAATCGGGATCGATCGGCTAACCACAATGTTAGGTTAGGCCTACATTTGTTTCTCTGTGCGTTAACATTGATACACTTGAAAGAAAGTTGTTGCCCTCGCCCGTTGTGTTAACTTTAACGCAATCCCTGTGTTTCATTGCATTTCAAGGCGGAAAGACGGCCTCCGCCTAGATCTGAAACTTTCAGAGACAAAACGAGAGAAAGTTTAGAGGAGGGTGAGTTTCTGATTTATTGTTCCAGTCTTGAGTCCTTTTTTTTGTTGCACGATGGCAATATATATGCCTACCGAGGAGCTTCTCCTCTGCATTATTTCTTCAATGCATTAAAAAAAAGTTTTCAAGACACTTATAAAAAGTTTTCTTCTTTTTTCCCCCCCGCCATGTTAGCTGCGAAAAGGCAAGATGGAGGGCTGTTCAAGAGCCCACCGTACCCGGGCTATCCATTTATAATGATCCCCGATCTCACAAGCCCCTACCTTCCCAATGGATCACTTTCTCCAACAGCACGCACAGTAAGTTCATTTATTTACACCTGTATGTGCACACACACACACTCTCTCTCTCACACACACTCTCCACGTACGCAGCACACACGGACACGGCCAGAGAAAGCCGACGCAGCCCCAGACACGCAGGGTTGTCAAGTGGAGCCGATAAAAATGTAGAGCCAAGTTTTGCAACTGCTTCTGAAGTGTACAGTGGCATGCATGCCCGCCTGCAGCCCGGAGCCTGCCTGTGTGTTTGTCATGTACAGTCGTTAGCATGCTAGCACTGGTAGGCATCAGGATTGGTTCCCACCTCAGTGCATTGAAAAAGGGAATTTGCTATGCCAGGTCATGTGCACCAGACATTTCTCCTGATATCCTAACTGAATTTTCTATTTTTTCCCCCGTAATGAAATTAAAAAGCACGGAAAAAGTACAAATTGTTATTATTGCTATTATTATTGTGTAGTGTCTGCTGCATTACAGGCTGCAAATGCATGGTTTGGACCCACTGAATATTGTTGCAACTGGCTTGTGTTTGCACAGCCTCGTAAAAAAAGAAGAAGGAGGAAAAAAAAAATGCTTTCTTTCCGCCCTCTAACACAAATTGCATGAGCGTTCAAAACCTTTGCAGTGGTTTTGTATTTGTGCTATAAAGGAATTTAAAAGCACTCGTGCCGGTTGCACAAATAAAAAAAAAAAAAAATCAATATGCTAATGAGCTTATCAGAGTAATTTGCATGTGTCAAAATGTATTAAGACGTTATGAGCAAAAGTGCATGCCTTAAAATTTGACAGCTCCTTTTTTTCTTTCCAAAATGCACACACTGATTGATTTTATTGGATTTGTTGATTTTGCTCATGGATAAATATTGTTATTATTATTATTTTGGAACGTATGCTTTTTAATGGAATGAAATGCTTCTGCAGCACCAGGCTGTGTTCTGCATGTGCACCACCTCTGTTTCTAATGAGGAATTCATTGCCTTTTAAAAAAAAAAAAAAAAAAAAAAAGGAGCATGTGCCATGTAAACCCTTATTTATAAATAAATTCATGTTATTTATTTAGACACAATCAGCCATGCTATAATTATGCACACTTACTCATTTGCTCAGCACCTCGCCAGTCCCACTGGGCAATGGCAATCCTTAAGCGGCATAATTTTCTCAACCATGGGTGTTTTTTGCCCCCCTTTTTTAAATGGTTGCAATTACAAGTCTCCGCTTTAGGACCTGTCATCTCATTTTACAAGGTTAAGGCAAAGACCAGGCATTAGGAAATATGACCCCCCACACCCACCTCTGGCTATCGAACCTGATATTTGTTTCCTCAATTTTTGTGCATTGTGCACACCTGGAAAATAAATGCACATGTGACACATAACGCCGCCTTTTGTGTTTGACACAATTTCTGCTTTTGAGTTGATCATAGATTTTTTTTTTTCTGTTGTATAAAATGACTTTTTTTTTTTTTTTTTTTTT
>OMLB01010363.1:23287-36187 GCA_900302555.1 Myripristis jacobus | reverse complement strand
GTTTTCCCAAAAAAAAAAAAAAAAAAAGAAAGAAAAAAAAAATCACAGTCTCTGACCTTGTGGCACCCACGATCTGTGATGCCTTTGTAATGAGTTTTGCAACAGTTCTTTATTTCTTTAACATTCGCCATATTGGAAAGTAACTTGCCAATTGAAACTTTTGATTTAGCAGCAAGTATCGCTTGAGCTTGTTTTGATTTTCTATTTCATTTCTTCAATTTTCAATCTCTCCCTCTCTCCCCCTCTCTCCGTAGAGTTCCTGAGAGAGGAGGTGGTCGTTCTCCTCACGGCTCAGTTCATCACGCTCTTCAATCAGACAGCACTGGAGGTGAGAGCAGCTACCGTTGAGATCCATCAGCTGACGTCTCCAAACATTTCGCACAGTATTGCACCATTCTCCTCCCGCTTTCGTTTGCCTGCAAAGACCCGCTGTGCTACTTTGAGAAAATGATTATGCGTTGCTCAGTGCCAAAAGTAAAACCAGTGTAATGCGGCCACATTAATCAGCCGCTGTCCTTGTCCTAAGTATTACTAATGAAGATGCTTTGTCCTCTCACCTCTAAAGTGAACTGCTGCACTACACTGACCTGGTTTATAACCCTGCCGGTCCCATCAGTGGGTTCGTCATTACAAATGCATGCTGCACGGCTCAGCTTCTCTCAAACCCGCAGAACTTTATTTTAAATTCTAGTGGAGGTCCCAAGGTTTCCAAAGATATCAAATATATCCTGCTGAATTACAGGGAAATGTGTGTGATGCACCAGACATCTAGATATTTTCTCTTTGATGTAAAGGTGAGTTCATCTGATGAGGGCTGTGGTGAACAGATGGGCTGAGAGGTCATGTGTTTTAATATACAGCCTTTAATAAAATAAGATAATTCTATTTTTCTACTAAGTGTGGCGCCTCTCTGTGTCTACAGTTTGCCGTCCTCCTTTGGCTGCACCTTCTCGCAGCCGGTAGAAGTCCTGTGTTTTTTCCCTCTACTACTGATGTAACGGTGCAGCCATGAAACAATGGCTCCTTGGGTTTGAATATTTCACTCGATACAAGTCTGATGTAGCTTCAATGAAGAATTGCAACCGGCAGATACAGAATATGGTTGCGCCACAATCATAAAATACAACAATTTTTGTTCTAACTTTGAAGATATGTAAGAGGAAATTTAAAGGGAGTAGTCTGATGGTGTATTCTTTTTGATCTAGACTGACTTAACCCTCCTGTTATGTTCACATTTTTGAACATCTTTTATGTTTGGGGTCAATTTGACCCCAGCAGTTTAAACTTCCACAAAATTATTAGAACTAAAATTGTTATCAAAGTTTATGTGTCGGGTACTTTATGTTTCTTTGTTGATGACCTAAATAGCCCTTTAAATAAAACATAACTCCCCCCCACCCCCACTTATACATCCAGTATTCCTATTACGCGACAATGGAAAAATATGCAAATCACCATAAAATCTCACTGATTGATCTGAAATTGGAAAGAAATATTAATTTTTGGTGTTTTAATGGCTTTATATTATTTTTTGTTATTTATAACCAATGCGTTACAAAGTGTGAACAGGACATTGAAAACATATCATCATGTCAATTTCAGCTACCCGGTAGTGCCCATTAGATTAGGAACACTCATTAAATATGAAGCAAAAAAAATGATGTTAATCATTTATTTAGAGACGTTAAACATTGGCTGGGGTCAAATTGATGCCAAACATAATAGGAGGGTTAAGCATTCAAAGGAGTTAGAAGATGCTCATTTCAGCCTCACTAAGAATCTCCCCCTGTACTCCTGACTAAATCACGTTACCTGACTGACTGACCTTTGCAAACATTTGTCTAAAAACCCCCTCCCTGCAGACCATGGTGACGCCTCTGACGCAGCGCTACTTCAGTTTCGGTGAGCTGGGCAACAGCCTGATGTACAGTCTGTGTGGGGTGGAGGTCATTCTGGGCTTCTTCTTTGTGCGCTGGCTGAGCTGTAAGGTGGCGGACCGCGCTGTGCTGGCGGTGGGCCTGGTCATCTGCTGCACTGCCTGTATCTGGTGCCTCATCTTCCTCACCAACCCCCGAGGTGGGAGAAGCACACAGCCGCACACATGTACCCACACATGCTCCCTTTCTTTCTCCCTCTCTCTCTCTCTCCCTCTATCTCACACACAGCCTCACACATGCCTCATTTTTTTTTGACCAACCCCTTTGTGTGGGACTGGTGCATGTGTTGGTGGACGGCACAGTGGAGCCATATTGGGTTACACTCCAGCTGAATTGAATCTGCTCTGTAAATGATATCATTCAGCAGCGGCAGGCCAGCAGGAGAGCATACAGGCAAATTCGATCCTGTTTGTTCATGTTGGCCTGCACTGTTAGAGCTTGTCAATTTTAATGTTATGATTACAAGTGACAGGCGCTGGAGTGCATATAAAAGAAGAGTACACTGATCTAATTAGTCAAAAGATGTGGCATTCGCTATTTGTTACAGCTGCTGAAAAGAAAACGTAAAATCTTGAAAGCAAATGCCTCTGAAAAATATAAGATTTATTGCTAGACTACTGCAATTTTTTTTTTGAGGGGGATATAATTTTGATTGTCAGATTTTAGACTACGGTATATTTTATACGGGAATATGGACCATCCAAGATTGAGAGTGGGCACAAATTCACACAAGCATGCATAATGCAAATCAGTAGAGAACAAAAATATAGTGACTGCCAGCTTGGCAGTAGTTTCGTTTCCAAATTCAGCTATCTCTGGTGCCAACTCATTTGTGGAAGGAACTAAAAAAAATGAGGAGGGGGGGGAGGGGGGTGTCTATTACACACTCTGAATTATCATGACTAGATATCAGAAACAAAAAGCCATAAAAGCATCTCTGTTAATTTTGAAGCCGTGAGATGCATTGAATATCTTGGGGTCGTGTACTAAACAGCCGGTAAATGTGGGTAAGTTGTTCAACTTAATGCTCTAGATCACTGAAAGTCAACAAACTCTAAAACTAAGTAAATGATCAGATTTCTTACTAGATCTGCCAAATACTAAACAAACTGGAGTAGTCCATTGGATTTTATTACCGATCAGACGTGTAATAAGTGAGTAATCACTAATCAGATTACTTTTCCGTCACTGCCAGGTGGTTATGAGTGGGAGCTGGCGGTCTTCATCATCGGGGTGTTTCTGCAGCTGCTGGGGCTTCCCTTTGTTGCCGTGTCTCAGGTGTCGCTCTTCTCCAAAGTCACAGCAGAGAAAACACAAGGTTGGCTCATTTTACCTTGGCAGTGCTTGAAAGGTTCATGAAATAATAATATAATAATATAATATAATAGATCACCACCTGGCACATGTGAGAAACACCAGTCTACAGAGTGATTTTCGATGCATACTTTTTAGCCATGTTACAGATTTTTGTAGACAAAACAAATCATGTTCCCTCTAACATTTGTGTATCTGTACTGCGATGCTTGGACAAAAGGGTTCAGTCAAGGTATCAGACGCTCAGTCGGTGGTCTGGCCACCATCTTGGGGCCACTGTGGGCTGGAGGACTGACCAATAACTTATACATCATGCTGGGCATGATGCTGGCTCTTCTCACTATGATCACAGTAAGTAGAGCACATCTTTGCAGCACCTTTCAGTATGTGGTTAATAACATATTTGGCACGCTTAATAGTTTGAAATATGTTGAAAATTGACTATCGAATCGAAAGCATAGCTCAATTTGACCACTTAAAGTAATTTTGATTTTATCTAAGAAGTGCAACTCCATTCCAAACTATTCAAAATGGTGGCTAGTGAGGACTTTTTTTTTTTCTCGAACCCAGACTGAAAAATACTAGCTACAGGCTTGCCGGCCAGCAAAATCCTTATCTCAGCACGTTTCTGATAGCCTCTACTTATTACTTGGCACTCTCTCTATTCTCTGTAGTGATATTATGCTGTACCCTTTGCAGGTTATGATGGTGTTATCATATGGCCGTCTGACTGAGCCCAGGGCAGTGCAGTGCGCCCAGAGCTCAGACAGTGGAGGCTAAAGCTGCTGTCTGTGTGAATAGCACTAAGGGCTAAAGATGGACAGAGGTGTGGGAATGCCCTTCACTTCTGAGAGAATCAATGCAAGTTCACTGCAGAGGAAATTGTATGTCTCTGGAATAAAAATGTGATATACCTCCGAGCTTGCAATAGAATCGATTGTCCTTTACAGACAAACAGAGATTTTGGATGCAGTGTCAGCAAACCTGTTCAGAACGTTTAGACCAGTTTCTACAGAATTGTGTTTTTTACAGTGCATTTGAGCACAAATACAGATATGTATATCAGTGTCAGACTATTAATTGCATTTTTACACAAGGGGGCACCATTGTCCTCATGTTGAATATTCAGACTAAATGAAGATGAAAGCCATTAGTTTTAAACTGTACTATTTATATTCAAGATATTGATGAAAAGACAAGGGGAGGGAGGTTTTTCCATGTGACCGATGTACCATAGCTCATTTTTTGTCCCTAGTCTTGTTTCCCTAGAAACCCTCACCTCCTACAAAAGAGTTGACACAGGCAGTGCAGAAGTGGAGTCAACATCTTCACAGCTCCACATCAGCATGGCTGCTGGATTAAAAAGGGCCGAGGAGAATGAAGCATTGCAAATTTCTTGATATGTATTTGTACTGGTCTGAATGTTGCTAAATCAGGTTTATGTTACTGGAAATAAAAACAAAATGCTGGTTAATTATTGATCTCTACCACGGGAGGACTTTAAAGTTTAATCGCCAGCATTCATAATTCAAAGCATGACAAGGTGTGAGGAGTCCATTCCTTTTCCTGTCAGCTGTTCTGGTGTATTTTCTCCTCTAGGATGTGCTGTGTGTTATGCATATGCATCTGAGAGGAGCGAGCTCAAAGCAACATCAAGGGACTGCAAATTCTCTTTGTACCAATGACCATGGTTTTAGCCGGTCTCTGTGTTTTTGCATAATTGTAGATAAGGTTGAGTAACCTTTCCAGTTTTCTGCACTCAGCATGTGATGTTTGGCTTTCCAGAGGCTATTGCCTGAAATGGAAATTCTAATCTGAGGGACCTCAGGACATAAAATATAAGTACTTTCATGCCCTGATCAGCGTATTCAAGGTACTTGACATTTTAAAAGAAGATAACAGGGTTCACAGAATTAGGTCAAATTTGAAGTTTAGTCTCTTTAAACTGGCTCACTTTTTCAACATAATTCCAGCAGTCATGTTTTCTTCAAGGAAACGCGTAAACATGCATTCAAATGGCTGCAACCGATGAGCTTTCAAAAACAGCTTCCAGAAAATTCAACTCACTGACATAATTTGAGGGGAACTGATGTGAGGTCACTGTGTCTCACTCCCTCTGTGTGGCACTGGAATATGAGACAAAATTATTCAAACCTGTCCACTTTTTGCTCTGTGATGATGCTGCTTTCATGCACAAGATGTCCAAACTGATGTATCAACTCACCAGGGATTGTTTTCCCTCCACTCAGCTTCTATAACAGTCTGTAGAGACAACACACAAACCCCAAAGTGCATAAACAGAAAAGACAGTGGCCCCGGGCTTTTATGTTAAATATACCACAGGTAAGCACAGAGGCACAATTTTAAAGGGACAGAGAACAACTGTTTGATGCTGGCCTCGCCAATTATTTTTCTGAACCATGGATGGGGTTTTTTTTCTATCTTTTTTTGGCTGTGAAAATGAATTAATTTGAGGAAAAGTAAATGCCACTGATAAGATATTATGATGTAATTTGAGAGCAGGGATCTGAGTCACTCTTTGGTGTGACTGAAAGTGAACTGCAGCTATAGTGGAAACACCTGCATGTTGTACTATGATGTGACTATGAGTGGCTTAATCTTGTTTCCATGTACCAAGTAACCTACTGCTTCAAATACTAGGTGTGGGAAGAATTGCTAGGCAACATACAATTATCCAGTGCTTACTCCTTATGTTCAGAAATATCTAATTTGCACAGTTCCATTGTTTGCTTCTGTAATTTATGGTCATTGCTTCTGTACAATTACTGTACTGTGCACCGAGCAGTGCACTATCCATAGAATTATCTGTCAAAACCTAATCACATTATAGATTATCGTGAAGTGTGATTACATGCATAGATTATTTCTGCTTTTATAGATGTGTAGAGGGTTATTGGTTGAATAAAATGTTGTCTTTTTTTTTATTGCAGGGTAGCCAACATTTCTCTGGGCATAATCTGCTTTTGTTGGGTTTTTCTTTTCCTTATGTTTCACAACCACTAAGTTCACATTAAATTGGGACTGTGTAGACTGTTTCACTTTTCGAATTAGCCAGCTCTGAGGGTAAATTGACTTTGTCATCTAACAAAGATAAAGGTAATTGGTCGCAAAGAAAAACAGCATATCATTTGACCGGAGCCGATGTATAACAATTACCTTACTGGCAACAGAGGGACAGAGAGTGGCTCTTCTCTTCCTGATGGTATTAGCTGGACTCAGGATGGTTGTTAATGGGCCGTAGATGATAGATGAGTTATAGTCACATGAAAAATATGAAGGGGGATGAAATCAGGCCAGCTGCATTCATTCCATAATTCACTTTTTCCACCGCTATCCATATTTTGCACAGGAAGACGTGTCTTTAAGATACATTTATGAAGAGATTTCATTTTGCGAGAATATATTTGTTCAGGATGTAATTTTGTTTCCTGGGTTGAGGCTATCCATTAAAATCTTTTACACGGGTGTCAGTGTTTGGAGTTATATGCATTGGTTTCCAGCCAGCATGGTTAAAGAAACTGCTGTTAAACTGTTGCTATTGTTTCTAACTTAGAAAAAAATCAAACTTTTGGATGCCACCGACAAAGTCACTGCCAGTGATTCAAGTGTGTTATTCAGTATTGAACGTGTGGGAGGGGGGAGAGGAATTGCTTGTCACACAGAAAGGAAAATTTGTGATCAATTATATGAGAGTTATCGTCTACCCAATTTGCAGGCTTATGCATGTGAGCAAGGGATAATTGGATGAATGAGAATATGAATCTACACCTTATAACAATATCTAGATAGGCTACTAATGAGGTGACAGGGGACTGAGGGAGAATGTGAAGAGAAGATAGGGGGCAGTGCGTGCTCATGGCTAATGTATCGATGAATGTAAATAACAATTTGTCCTGTCTCTTTCTCATAAGCAGCTCGAGTTTCAAAACTAGGACTAGCTGGTGGGAGGGCAAATTGATTTGATTTATAACATGTGACGCAGTGGGCATATATAGTGGCTACAGTTATTCGGCTAACCCCTCACTGCATTCCTTATCAATAGGCTCAGCTCCCATCATTGTGTGCTTGCATTCTGTGTGGCTGGCATAGCCTCAGATACATTGAATCAATTGCCTCCACCCACAGCAGCCATCCGCCCCCATACTCATATGTGTGCCTTGGTGGAATTAATACCTCTGGGACATACACTTCTAGTGCTGAGTTTAAGGAGCCTCGGCTCATTGATTGGAGCCCATTGTATTAGCAATGGAAATATATTCAGATAATTAGTAGGCTCATTTGTGTAAAAAGAAACTGGTTATAGTTGCCTTGGTGTTGCTCTGTGAAGGGGGAGATGTTTTTTTCCAGCAGCAGAGGAGAACGAACCAGTTAGGAGCTTACATTCACTGTCAGGAGTATGTTCATCAACCTGCAAAATTAGACGGTATTTCACAGCCCTATGATGGCGCCATTACTCAGCAAAGCTCTTAGGCAAAACAGGGAGCGCTGTGATGTTGAAAGTTTCAGAGTAAGTCTCTCCGCTCCCATGGGCAGATGCGGCTCATGTCCAGCCCGCGACAGTAAACCGACGATGAGAGATAAGGAATCCTGAGCCTGCCTCCAACATGCCTTCCCATCCTCTGCTGCCTATCACCACCAACCACAGGCACAGTGGTGTCTTCAACCATGAAGATGAAGTTAAACAAAACGCCGTGAAAATCAATAGACTCTTACCCTGAGCAGCAGAAAAAGAAAAATCCATTAAACACAAACATCTAACTCCATCCTCATACCTCACTTCACTCGGTCACATTTCACAAATAACCCACTTTATTCTCACATGGTCGTAAGTGCTTGGTCATGCTTGTTGTCTGACACTGTTAAGGTCATGGTTTATCTGTGGATGGACCTGCAGGAGACCACTGATCTCATTAACAGTATGCGTGAAGGATATTATAGAATGATGAGTACTTCATAGGAGGTCAGCCAAGGATCAATATTAAATCCTATCTCATTTATAATCCCGCTGAGCAGAGAGGTAGCACAGGGCTTAGCTGCTTAAAGAAGACAGCATTTGACAATTTACTTTAATGCTCACATGAATAAACGTGATGGCGTAGAGGAGCTTTGGGATGAAATACCTGAGGGAACTTCAGTACTGTCCATTGGCAACAATTACACTGTGTGTGTGTGTGTGTGTGTGTGTGTGTGTGTGTATACCGATGTGTGATAGAGAGGCTTGAGTGTTAACCAAAGCACACACACACAAGAGTTAGACCCATTTATCGGTTTACTAATGTATTGGGCCAATATCTGCCTGTTTTGAATATTGCATATTGGCATGTCCATGTTTTCCCTCTCCGATACGGAGCAGGTTATTCTCTAGTCCTTCTATGAAAGATGTTTAATGATGTTTGATAATATCTCAATCACCTTCTCATTTGCAGCTGTATATTATTTTATTTATTCCAACACGGTTAAAACCAGATTTACCCTAGTAATACCTTCTTGCTAAGTTTTTTTTTTTTTTTTTGCATGCTATTGTAGAAACTACAAAACGTAGGTGCCCGACTGAGCATAACCACAAGAGAAATAAAATTAAAGTCAGTGCACTTGTATAAATGCAGCCAAAAATCATTCTTTTTTTTCCTTTTTTTTGTGCAGTAATATTATTTCATGTAAATTTTAAAGATTCTGTGCATTGGGAAACAGAAAAAAACTGTCAGCTGTTGCAGCTATCAGCAGCTTCAGTATCAAAATCAGGATTTTTTTTTTTCTTTTTTTTAGAAATCGTATCAGTCAAACCACAGCACATGCAGGCAGACACATGCACACACACACACACATGTAATCAGCACCTGCGCTGACATAGAAGCAACATTATCTCAAAACAACCTTGCTGCAGAAACAATGTCAAACCGTTTAGAGTTGCTTGTACAAACTGGGATGAAGCCTGTTAACACATAGCGGTTGCGTGTCTTATTCCCCTGTCCCTCAGCTATCTTTTAAGAAGATTTGGTTGCTCCTATCTACCATCTCCACCCTCTCAGACACAGAATCCTCAGTTCAGGGATTAAGCTACTTATTATACATATCACTTGGAGGATTAACCCTTTCATAAACATTAACTTCACCAAGTTCGGCTTCTCAAAAGTAGCGGATATTGGGTCCGATGAGAGTTTATTACACTGATTTTGAGACACAGTCAAAATGCTGGTATCAATGCATCGGCCATGCAGAAAGCGTGGAAAGGAGAAAAAAACCTGGGTAGAAACATTCCTCTCACCCCCAAATTTAGGAATTTAACCTTAGATTTTGTATGTTCCTGAGCCAATTAAGCTGTGAGGTTTGTTTGAAGTTCTCCACTGAAAGGAAGGCTTGCCAGTCAGGGCCCAAACACTGAAGGGAGACCACAGGGGTCCAGGTTCCCAGAGCCTGCATGTGTAATCCAGTCTAACATGCATGCAAATCTCATCTATGCCCGCACACAATGGCTTGTCTGTGCGGAGGAGAGAGAACCGGAGAGAGCGAGAGCGAGAGTGCAATTGAGTGAGAAAAGGGGGAAGAGAGACAGAGAGGGAGGAAAAGCTATAAGTGCATGTCTCTGTGTGCCAGAGTGTGTGCCATGATAGGCCTGGAGAGACAGAGCATGGACAAAGAAAGGTTCACAGACTAGCAACCGAGTCTTTCAGAGGGGTTGATATTCAAACATTTGCATAATTAATCCAATAGTCTTATCTCTGGAGGTCTCCGAGGAAAAAAGATACAGCAGCCGGTGGAAAAGAGAACATTGTAAATTCTTGGCACCGCGCTCAATGTAGTTCTTCTTCTGTGTAGCATAACAACAAAAGTTGGCAACCCAGATCTCAAGGGAAATTAAAATCTTTGTCTTATCCGGCCAATTAAACGAAATACCCCTTTTGTACATGGCTGGAGCTGGCCGCCGGAATCTATTTATGACTGTGTTGTGGTTGCCACTTTTTTTAACGTTCAGTGTAGAAAGCCTTGCCGAGTTTCCCCGCTGAATGGTGTGGGAGTCGGCGGAGAGGTATGGGGATTTTTCCCGATCAGAGCCAGTGACACAGCGAACTTGCTTTCCATCTGTCGCTATCATATAGATTTATAGGATTAGACCGAACACTGTTATAGTACTCAGCGGAGGCTCAGCTCTTTCGTGTGAAACATTGGATTAGATAGTCAGTGAGCCTTTGTGCATTTATGTGCATTGTCTCTGCCTCTCCAAATGCCCCCTTTTTTTTTTCAGCATCCATGTCCTTATACCATTATGTGTGTGTGTGTGTGTGTGGAGAAAGAGAGACAGGGGGACGGTTTTTGCATGCGTGCCACGCCGTGAACTTTATTGCATTTCGATAACATTGTGTGTGTGTGTGTGTCTGTGTGTGTGTGTGTATTCTCCCAAGCTAGCACCTCTACTCCATTGTGATCCCAGTTGGCAGACCATAGCTCAGCGGGGGGCCTTCACTCCAATTTGCCATCGTTTGTCACCATTTGTTCACCCAACAAACAAAATGTTGGCCCTCCATCCCTCCCACTGGCCACAGCCACACATGGGATCAGCTGCACTCCCCTTCCCATGGCTTTATTTTAGTGGGATCCATTCCTTTTGCAGAGTAATTGTGCCCTCCATGTTAGATAGGCATACATGTGCTTGTAATATTTTCCTCTCTAATTACCTCATTTCATCTGACATTAATATTGTAGCATGTTACCACTGCATTATTGATGGGGTGTTTGTCTTGGTGTATGAGATGTTAATTAAAAGATAAACTGGAGCTAGCTGTGGCTGCATGACAGTTTCTTTGTCTGGGAGTCACTGGGCTTCTGGGGAGTTTTCTCTCGCTCTCTTTTTTTCTCGCTGCGTCTGTCGTTCTGTCTCTCGCGCTCTCGCCTTTTTTCTCCCCTTTTCCGACCCTGTCTCCTTGTCTATTGTTCACTCTCCCAAATGTTCCCTCCCCAGCCCGCAGTCAACCAGCATTGTATTTGGTGGATATCTTTATTACCGGCCCTTACATTTCAAGGTAATTGCATTATGCAGCTTGCAAGGCCTTGGTGCATTGTAGTTTTATGATGTACTGTAGCTGCACAGGCTTCCACACATGAGAGGCTCGGCCGGGCATGTGCACCGGCAGCACAGTCAAGATTAACTGTTGGGTCTGGCTTTCGCTGGAGAGACATGGCAACCTTCACCGTGGCTCGGTGGCGAATGTTGATTTCCACCGGTCAGGTCGCATCACTTCTTACATCTTTGCCGGTGTCGCGGGGAAGCTTAAACATGTTAAATCGCTCCGTGGCTCCATAAAAAACACAGGAAGGTCAGCCAGTTAAAGAGCTTTCCGAGGCTTCCTGGGAGACTGCATATTTCTTTGGATTGCTTGCAAATGGACAGGCAATAAAGTTTAGGGTGCTTTAAGGTGTGAACAGCAAGGAGTGAATCCGGTGAGGGATTCGGTTTCACCCTCTGCTCCCCTGCTGCTCGCCCTCCTCCTCTACCCCCTTCTCCACTTCTCACTGATGTTCTGTGTCATAATGTTTTAGCTGCGAGTTGTGAGATGAACCGACAGATGACCGTTCCATTAGGCTGAGTGGCTGGCTGTTTCTCTGGTCAGCGAGGCCACAGTGACAAATAAGTTGGCACAGACAGAGAGAGGCTGCTTGGCATCCAGGCGCATGCTGCTCTTCCCCAGCCCAGAGAGGGTCGCAGAACAGATGTCTGCTTTAAAGCCGCAGTGCCTCCCGCGCTGTAAATTTTGCATTGTTTGAAGTGGTGAGCCCTAAAGCACACAATCTCGTTTTCAGCCCCTCGCACCAAATCATAAATGCATACCTTTATTCACATCCTGAAGACACTCATTAGCTGAAATGAGGAGTGTCAGATATGGAGCAAGCTATTAAGGAAGAGCAGCGAGCCCAGTGGTCTGTTGTAATTGGAGACACGAGCGCTGGGATGAGTTTTATATTACCAACTCTACACTAAGTACTGACCTTGCTGTTTTTATGTTTCTTGCTCTAAGAGCGTTTTGCAAAGTTGTGATTCATAAAAAAGTAAAGCATGAATTCAAAAAAAGGTTATTTGTTGACTTTGCTGATACTGAATGAGCAAGTCACACGGTCATTTGGAGGATCTATATAGGGTAAACAAGTTTTAGGTCTTTTCACTAATTTGTCGGAAACTGAATGAGCTTAATGGGTTTCATCTGATATCATTATATTCACCAAATAATGTATTGTAGCGTTAATAAGTCCCTAAAGATAAAGCTCAAGGCCTGACTCCTTTCATGTGTTTATAGTTCAAAACATGGATTCTCAAGACACTGACTCCCACAGCGATACAGATTTTTCTCTTACAAATAATCATTAGATTTGATTTCCTATAAAAAGCACTTCCTTTTTTTTTTGTTTGACTCCTCCACTTTGATTATCCAATTCTTGATTTGAATGACTGCACTGATCTAAGAATGCAGTCTCACAGGACGAGGGAAGCTTAAATTGTGTTTATGTTGCTCGGCGCTGATTTTTTTTTCACAGGCATTAAAACTGACCTAACAAACCTAAACAATCCCCACTGAGAAATTCTCTTTTTACTGGCCTCCCTCCACTGGGAGGTCAGAGGTCAAACCTGGCAACAGAG
>OMLB01010363.1:3420-15153 GCA_900302555.1 Myripristis jacobus | reverse complement strand
GTTTTAAAGGCCAGATTTAGTGTAAAGCACTTATATATTGTACAGTAATATGCTCAGCACCTCTTGTTACAATAATAACAGTAGTCATATTGTTTCCTGAAGCATAATAAACTAGTGGCACTCGCACCTTCTTGCCCTGCAGTGGAAAAGTCACATCCTCCCCCCTTCCAGTCATAATTAGCAACCTCCAGTTCACACAAGAAGCGTCAAAACTACAGGCAAGAGGGATTTATCCTTGATCCCGCATCCCTGTGTTTACTCCTCTCCCCCGTCCTCCCCCGCCCCCTCGCCGCTGACCTCATTCGCTGTCCTGTCCAGGCTGATTCTCCTCAAACGGTGGGTGGCTATGACCCAGAGATCAGCAGCCGTGGCAGCAACAGTGTATCGTAAGAGCACGGGGGGCACAGAGCTAGAAACTAGCAGCCACTTCCTGATGCACAGGACCCCGTCCTTATGGCCCACTGGGTACTGACACCCGTTAATCAATAGTCAAGGCTTAGCTGGCCATTTAGTGGTTCACACACCGTGCTGAGGCCACACAGAAACCAGGGGAGGCAGGGGCTGATGGGAAGCCTCACCAAGCACAAAGTGCACTGTCATGGTAATCATCAATCCCTGAAACACTAAAGGCATTCATGACAAAAGCAGGGAAGGGGGGCAAATCTGAGAAGCACACACACACACTGTGAAGATACAGTGTGTGTGCGTGTGTGTGTGTGTGTGTGTGTGTTCTGTGTTGCCACTGTTTTAATTAAATGTGAACAAATCATTTGAGGGGAAAATTGACTATTCCTGTAATGAGATGTTTTGCAACTACCCATTTATCTCTTTCATTAGACGTGATATTGCAGAAAAGATTACGTTGCTTTTAGAGGCATTCAGAGCCAGGCTTCAATGAAATGTTTAAATATAGTGCTTGAAAAACAGGGTTAGGGAGTAACGGATTATCTTTAACAAGATTACAATAATCTGGTTACAAAAAAATAGTAAATGTAATCCATTAATTTGGATTATAAAAACACAGTTAAAAGAGAAAAAGATGTCATTAGTGGTTGCGTTGCTCTAAATTGCGAATTAAATTGCAAAATGAGGCACAAACATAATTAAATGCCATTTTTGTAGCGGTTATTAATGGTTGCAGATGATGTTAATGACAGTAGCTTAATTACCGTGTGTGACTGGGGAAAAAAAAAACATAACTTCACATCTCCACTTAGAATGACAGACTAGTTCATTATTTAAAGCAGGTAATCAGTGCAAAATCCCCCCACCCACACACCCACACATGCACACCCACACACCCACACATGCACACCCACACATACACACACACACACACACACACAAAAAAGGAAAAAAGAAATAAATTAAATATCACAGGAACACTGGCTTAGGCAGAACTGTGATCAATTAATGTTTATTGCGATAAGGAGCATCTACAGACTTAAAGGCTGGAGATTCAAGGGCTAATCAGTGTTCACTTCTCTTGTTGTGCTGCATAGTGTTGCATGGTCAGGCCCATCCTGTATGGCAAACACACGACAGGTATGTGTTACATGTACCGGATGACATGTCATGCAAATGTGTCTCAGCATTAGAATAACAATCTTCTCTGTAATGTTATGTTTCTGCCATAGAGCAACATCCTAACATGACATTATGCTGTAAGACGAACAGTGCATTCAAATATTCAATTAAAATGAGGCTCATTTTCCATGACATCACTGCTGAAAAGACTGATTTCCATTTGTGCTTGCAGTGCAGAGATGCAGAAACTCCTTCATACATATACAGAGAGAAAAAGAGCCGGTTCTGTGCCCTTAAAAGCCTGATATTTTTGTGTCTCTCCTTGCAGTTTCAGCTCAGCGCTGCATGCGTTTCACCATAAAGAGGGTAGTTTTCCATTGATGAGCCTGCACAGGCAGCTACAGCACCACCAGCAGCAAATCACTACTCTGTTAAAAGGCCCTGATGCGTAGCAAACTCTCCTGCCAAGCCTCCTCGCTCCAAATCTGCCTGCTTGCAGACCCCCTGTAATTGGAGGCATTAAACTTGCTTTGGACAGGATGGCAAATGAGTGCTTTGAGCTTGGAGGAGAACTGCCTGGTGCATTCAGAAGGGGTACACAAGTAGATGCAGCTAAATCTGACAAATCACTGCCAATCCGCCAGATCTGGGTGTGAGTGTGCATACGCTTTAGGAGTTTGTGGGTGCCGTTATGCGTATGAGTGTGCGCGAGTGTTTGCAGTGTGTGCATGCCTCCAGGCCATGTGCCTTTTTGCTACGTGTCCTTTCTTGGCTGGTTTTCGAGTGTGATTATGTACGTCTAGTGTAACAGCATAGTCGCTGTTAATCTCACAGTGATCATAGGGTTCACTCAAGTGATGCAGGGATTCGACGCTGAACTTCCAAATGTCTGGCCATTGACAAGCAACCAGCAACCATGAAATAAACCGCCCTAAAAATTGCCTGTCAGTTTGCCATGACACCCTCAGTTTTTACTCCAGCAGGCATGCTCATTAAAATCTATGGGTGGACTGTCTCAGCTGATTCCTCATCACTTAATGGTCTGTAATAAGATGATGAGATATCTTCCTGTAGGTTTGCTGCCATTTTTCATTATTTGTAAAGAGATTTTAAACTCTGTTGATTTATTTGGTATTTTTTCCTGAGTCCTACCTTCATTATCCACCAAGAGTTCCTAAAAGTCAATAACTGCAGTAAAATTGAGTTTTAGGGGCTGCAGTTTCCACAGTAATGGGTTCCAGCAGGGTTGGGTGGGCATTAGGTCCCCTTGTAGAGTAATAATAATGTGGCAGCCCTGGTAAGACCAACCAACTGTCTAGCAAAGTGAAAATATCCCGTTTGTTGGAAATGAAATAGCAACAGGTCTTGCAAGCCCTGCAACAATGTTAGCAAATGTTTCCATAGCTAATGTTGCTATAACGCTCTCTCGCAATAAAGAAATTTTGGCGGCTTGTGCAGCTGATGTGAGAAAGTCCGTAACGCCACCAGTAGCTAAAGCTCCATATCAGATTGAAGCACTTTTCTGTCCTGGCCTCTTCTGATACAGACTAAATAATCCTCGGTAAAGTCATCCTTCATTCATTCATCGTCCAAGCCGCTTATCCCAATTAGGGTCGCAGGGTGCTGAGGCCTATCGCAGCACTCACTGGGCGGAAGGTGGGGAAACACTCTGGACAGGTCGCCAGTCATTGTAGTGCACACACACACATACAGACACATGTGCCAACAAGCTAACAGTTATTATACTCACCTTGTTTGCTAAAGATAGTGGAGGATGGCAGAAAACAGCTTGTTTCTACACACAATGATGACAATAAAAAATATTAACGTTCTCCTCCAGTCATTTATTAAGCCCCTAAAAAATCATCTCTCTTCATCAATATCACATAATTAGATAGAAGATCCCGTAGTGCCTTCAAATGGTCTAAATGTAACTCTTAATCTTTGCTTCGTTAAAAATGTGCGGCTTTATGAATATGCGAATCGTCTCCGCCCACGCCCTGCCTGCCCACACCAGAGCTCATGACCAGAGCTCTGTTCACAGAACGAGGAAGCATCGTCCCATGACAGTCATGAACATTGTTTCATATTTGATAATCTAACCATAATAACATTATTCAGTAAATCTAGTTACACTAATATTGTTCATATGAAGCAGCCATTTTGAGTTGGTTTTGTCATTTTTTTGAAAACAAAGCATGACCAGCAGTCCAGCACCAGATCCGCAGCTGGCAGAGCTGGTGTTGATAAGATGCAAAGCACCACCCTGTCAGCTGACGGGATTGGCTGTCAGATTTGTGACGTACCAAATCCAGCTGGCCTGGCCAGGGGTGTGCACAGACACCTCCACCTTCAGTAGAGGAGTGTGAAAACACCTCTCTAGTGACAAACTTTGCACAGATTCAAGCCAGTATAGTTAAGGTCAAACATTTTCAGGGACATAAACATAAGAAATGTTTAGAGAGGTTGTTTTACTTCAACCTCTCTTTAAGAAGCGGTGGCGAAAAATCTTTCTGCAGGAATGCTGCTGCGATCAAATGTGAGATGGACTGTAAATGTTTTGTCTTGTGAACAGTAAAGACTCAGGTATGCGAGACTGACATTGCTTTACCCCGTTATTCAAGGCAGGCTCTGCTTTTTCTCCAAGGTTCATTTAAATACAGTGAAGAGCTTTCACTGGCTGACTTTCCCAGCACTAGCACATCCACATGTACAATACTCCTCTGTCAAGGTCAAGCATTCCTAAATTATTTCTTACGAACGGCATAGAAAAC
Organism: Myripristis jacobus; assembly: GCA_900302555.1. NCBI lineage: Eukaryota > Metazoa > Chordata > Actinopteri > Holocentriformes > Holocentridae > Myripristis > Myripristis jacobus. The sequence continues at coordinate 10,852 of OMLB01010363.1, read as the reverse complement.
AGGAGCTACAGTATACAACTGAGGCATTCATCTCCTATCTATCTGCAGAGCCTTGACACGCATGATAAATGTCAAGCTTGCTGGATGACCCGGTGGAATTTCACGCAGCGTCTATGTATTGCATGTCTCTGTCTACATGCCTCTGAGGGCCCTGTGTGTTAACCTGGAGTGTACATCCTGTAAAAGCAGCGGAGATGCAGAGCACACCTCATCAATCTTCCCTTTGGTAGATGATCATACAGCTGCTATCTCAGCATCGAGTCAGAAGTGTTAAGTATCGGACCTCTGCGCCACCGATGGACGAGTTTCCTTGCAGTCAATAAAAACAGAACATCGCAGGTTACCGGGTGACAGCTTGGCTCATCAATGCCGGTAAGGGGAGAGACTGTGGTTGTGTCCTCGTGGCTGCCAGATTAAAGCCAGACAACACTGACATTTGGTGCAAAGCCAGATTAACTTTGCTTCCTTGAAGCTTTTCCAGCAACAGAGGCTGAAATCCCAGAATAGTCCTGTGGTCTCACTAATTGGCAAGCTGTGTGGACTGGTCTTTGATTAATCTTAAAACTTAATGAGTCCATCCAAAGCTGCTGTGATATTCTGACTGAGGAGGTAAAACATACTTGCTATTCCCTCTTTTCATCCCACGGCAGGATGAGACGAGACCTGGAAATTCAGGCCTGGTGAACCCGCAGAGAAATCAAAGAGAATACCAGATATCCGTTTAATAATTTATTTGCATATGATTATCGTAAAAATACTGAAAGAGAAATGCTTATTTTTGTTCTAATTTTCTGTCTGTCTTTTTTTTTTTTTTTACAATCTAATACACCTTTAATTGCACAGGAAAAAGTCTGCCCTAACAGACACACAATTTCTTCTTTCATCGTGACATACAGTTTCAGCTAGGTAATGATCATTAAACTGTAATTTACCAGTTGTTTGCTTCTCAACAATAAAACAAACAAACAAGCATATAAACGAGGGTCATGGAGAGGCCAAAGTCAGGTCAAATGGCTGCGAATGCTTAGCAGATTGGTCTAATAGAAATATAGTATATACAGGCAGTCTTTTAAATAGGAACTGCGCTGACAGCTGGCGTGCTCAACAAAATACATGTCAGGAGAAACTAACCAATGAGAGATTTGTACTACATGAATGTTTTGTAGGTCAGGTCCATATTAAGGTCACAAAACTACCATCAGGATAATGATCTTTTTAATTCCGACTGATCTGCAACACATTTTCCAAAGTAAATAATACAACACACCACTACCACGGGCACTTTTCATTTGAAAATCCTGAACAGCAAACTTAACAAAATATCCTCAGTGATTTTATTCTGCCTGGACAGAATGTCTCCTTCTCACTCACTCATTCATGTCTGTCTCGTTTGTTTAAGTGTGAAAAAACAAGCATTATAATAAAAAAGATAAGCCCCGATACTTGTAAAAAACACAGAATACTCCTTTTGCAATAATAGGCAATAACTTAGCATTCAAAACAATGCATATATGAATGAAATAAGACTAAGAAAATATGGACAATAAAGTCCATAAGGTAAATGCCAACAAAGCAACAGTTATGTGGGATCTATTTCTACGTTTGCTTGTTTTTTCCCATAAAGCTTCCACTTTGGCATGCACGTGATGTGTCCTGCACAGTGTCCAGTCAGTTCCATCTCCAGGTCACAGCCACGGACCACAGAGATTGTGTGAAGACCTCAGATACTTTGTACAGAATTGTTACACAGTAAAATCTCCCAGTCCATGTGGAAGACGACATTGAAGAGGAAGCAGATGAGAAATTTATTTTTCTCAAAAAAATAACCCAAAAAAAAACAAAAAGCAAAAGGGAAAAAAAGAAAGAGCAGAGTTGGAAAAAATCATGATTGGATTCAACATCTGCAGATGCTGAGCTCTCTCTCTCTCTTAGAGTCAGTGTGAAGCAAAACTTGACTTTATCTTGGCACTGTTGTATCGTCCTAGACGCTGACGTCTATCGTCTTTGCGAGTTCTCCCATCCACAGTCTGACCAGGCGCGTGAGGACTCGGAGGAGGTGAAGGGAAGGAGAGATCGATATCACTGAGGGAGAGGGAGCGCTTCCCAACCAGCAGAAAACACATGCAGACATGCAAACACAACCTGAGAAGGGGCAATAGGAAGTTTGGCTTTATGTCAATAGACATTTTCACAAATCCACAAGTGTCAAGTTATGAACACACACTGCAACGGTAAGTTCTGTTTTAACGCACATTAAATCTCCATTTGCTCGCAGCAAGAAATCTCCGAAAAGGTCCTCTCTCTGTTGTGGTAAATTCCTTCATGTTTTTTTCTCGTTTTTCTTTTTTTGTTTTTTTTACATCAAGCTCTTCACATTAGAGTTTCTAGGTAGTTTGTACGCCTCCTGTGTCCGCCACTTTGCCTCTTGTTTTCTCCAAGTTCGCTCACACTCGGATGGGGAGAGTTTGGCTCATCTGTTGCCGAACGATTTCCTGACTGCTGTCCGGACTCTTCCTGTGGTGGCCGGGCAGCGTCCCTCCAAGTCGCAGCAGATCCCTGCCAACACACAGACACACAGGTCAGCGGCAAGTTCAGAGACACTTAAAACAAATGACAGAGCACACATCTCATTGCACTTGGGCGTGCGTGCACTGGCACTGGCAAACCAGCGGATAAAGGCCGCTCATTCTTAGAAAAAAAAAACTGTTGGGTAGCAAAGTCCTGCAAAGTCAGGACCGAGTGAGGTTGTGAATAAATACAAGACAATGAGAATATTTACAAAATTGCTGACGTTGACCCTCCACTGCTATTTACCATGTCCAGTTCAAACACTAAGCCGGATCAATTCATCACATTGCGGGTTTTAATAAAACTTGAGGATCTATCTCCACTATCTCAGCGAGAGAGTGACAGTGTCAGGGTGTCCTTTGTTCTCCAGCCAGTGTCCTTGTCTTTAAGGCTCTCCTGGCTGGAGATACTTTACAGATAGGGATTCATCTCATATCCTCTCCCCCTCCCATTATCTGCCCCAACATCATTGAGCAGCCAATGGGAGGTGAGCAGCGGCACTGATACGCCTGCATCCAGTGGCTCAGATGCACAGGTTTGCACAGGCAAACACAGGAGACACACGCTAAATCATGCTCTGACAACACGATCCTTTTTCTCTCTCTCTCTCTCTCTCTCTCTCTCTCTCTCTCTTTCTCTTGCTCCCTCTCTATCTATCTCTCGCTGTCGCATACAGATGAGACTATAAATTAATCATTGGCATGTCATCTGCATACGGCGACACATAGCATGTGCACACACAAGCATGCGTGTGCCGGGACACACACACATACACACCCCTCTCCCATTTGCCCATCACAGCACTGGGCGCGCCCTCCCCCGACGCATTAAAAAGCTCATTAGCAACCTAATTAAACACATTCCTCTCTTTTAGCTTCTCCTCAATCTCCCTTATTACTCACACTTCATCACCTCCTGCTTTTCCACATCAGCAGCTCTGGCTGCTGTCTGTCCTATCACCTACATTCCAGGATCCAGCCAAGTGTAGGGGGAATTAAACCTAGGTCAGCCATTACATTTCCACACACAATTAGCTTCACTGAGCCCCAATCCTGGCATAGGAATCGCCCTTGGGGCATGGTGTTATAGTGAAACTGTGAGCCAAGGAGATGGCAGAGAACCCGGATACTGTATGTATGAATTCTGCTTTTTGTGTCTGAGAAATGGGAAACTGTTGCATAGTCAAAGCCACATGCTTGAAGATGTGCAATTGATGCTTTATACATCAGCGCGGAGCTCAAGATCGACCATCTAACCCAGCAGCAATGACACTGTTGACTGGATGGCTGCAAAACAAAATATAGAACAAATACGTCAGTAAAAATGCTCACTATGTGCAGAACGTGGCTGAAGCAACATTAGGAGCCGCTGAAGCTGATCCACAGAGCTTGTTACTTTTTGACTTTGCCACTCCAGCAGCTCCAAACGCATATAAGTTTCACTCCGTTCTACCCAGAGGGAGATCTGCCCTCATAACAAAGCTGAAAAACAACTTGTCAGTGCACGGACGATCCATGAATAAGGCAACTTCTTCACTCTGTGACCTCCACAGAAAAAGAAATCTGTGTGAAGGAACCAGACCCCTGACAAGAAAGCCCTTCAGCTCAAAGAGCTAATCTCTTTGTTGACAACAACCAAAAGCGAAAAAAAAAACGAAACACCAGCACCAAGAAGCATGAACCTTTTTGTGCTGCTGTTCAGGCCAAGAATGATGTGTTTTTTTTACAGTGACACATTACTCTAACAACCCAGAGCCACAGCTTGGCTTTTCTCCGCGCTAGAATCTGTCTTCTTCCTCCACTCCACAGATCATATATAGGCTGCGATACATGGGACAGTTTTACAGAATGAAAGAGAAAGAGGGAATCACACTGACTCTAGGGAAAAGCACGATGCACATTTTGTTTCCATAACGACTGGCTACAAGCTGTCACTATTAACAACCGGCACGGTAAAACTCACATTATTTACCAGAAACTCCCACAACACAGCCAGCTTCCTCCCAAACGGACTCTTTAATACTGCCAACCTTTCTACTTCTACTTTCCGCATTTCTGCTGTGGTGGTTGTTGCTGTAAACTGCCTACATGCTGTGATTTCTCTTCCTTGTGACTGGCTCACAACAAAATCCGGTCCAGTGATGTGCACTCCTCCAAAAAGTTGAACTTTTCCCAACTAGAAATTGCTCCGGTGTTGCCAACTGGCCTCCAAGGGAAGCAGCTACTGGATGCTCAGAAAGTCAGTAACAGTCGCCAGATGACATCATGCTAATTTGCATATGAAAATATATGCTATTTGGTTCAGTCCCCTGCTGTTTGTGGAGGAAAAGGGGGGAAGGGGGGGAGGTATGCTGTGGATGGGAAGGGCTGTGATCATCATATCCCACATATCTACTTGCTTGTACAAGCAAGAAGCGCAAATGTACGTGCACTGGCATCAGCTGTACAAATTTGTTGGAAAACGCTTCAGGAGCCAGCGCGTTAACATCGCTCCCCAAATGGAAGCAAGGCAGTCGCTTTTGACAAAATCAAGTCAGCGGGGGGTTTGAAAAATCACTAAACCAAAAGAGTCTGCAAGAGAATCGCTCAAAACACAAATCATAGCACCTTTTACAAAACAGACACTTTCAACCCACCTAGCTGCTGCTCCCTATTCCCTCTATAAAAAGACACTGACAGCAGCACCCTGTGACCGCATGCTTTTGCACAAACGATGACAGGCACCTCTCTTAGTTTAAGAAAAGTGAGCGAGGAAACAATCGAGCAAGCGAGCGATCCGCGTCCGAGTAAAGGCCCCATCCGCTCACCCTGAGTAGGTGCTGGTCACCACCTTGAGGCTGGCAGCGTTTCGGAGCAGCTTGTCCAGGGTGCTGACGATGCGGCAGAACTTGGGCCTCAGGTTCCTCTCCTTCACCCAGCACTCCAGCATCAGCTGATGGAGCACCATGGGACAGTCCATGGGCGGGGGCAGCCTGTAGTCCTGCTCCACCGCTGTCATCACCTGCCGGCCAGGAGAAGCGATTGAAAAACAAGAAGACAATGCAATGCACATTAAATCGCCCCTTTTGACATTTAGTGCGCGGTGTGTGTATCTTGCATAGAGAAAATAATGGAAATCTCAGATGGATTCTCTGGGCTGGGCTGGATAGAACTGACCTGCAACAGCACTGAATGTATTTGTGCAGAGCTGACTTTCCCTCAAGAAAAAAAAAGAAATAAATAAACATTGCATTTGTATTCTGCTAAGCTTTTGTTAGAGCAGTAGACAACATGAGCCCCAGTTACTGTATTACATGGTGCACGCCACGCTGCCAAACTCTCCTCTCATCTTTCCTGCAACAATCCTTAAAACACTATAAAAACAACATTATCATGGAGTCTTTCAAACAGCTTGAGACGTGATTGGCGGCGAGGACAATGAGCTGATGATGATATAAAGTGTCCACTGATTCCGTTTTCCCATGCAACCTGCATTTCCATATGTTATGCATGTATTTCAACTCCTCGTGACAATGAAAACTGCCATTCAGGAACAATGAAGCATCTCTGTGCTGCTCCTCTTCTCCTGCTGCTTGTCCTTTGATTTTTTTTTTTTTTTCTATGTTGCGCTTCCAGTCTGCAAGTACCTCTGTTTATATCCACGTTCTGTTGACTCTGTTGCTTATTGAGCGATGACGGTGGCACAAAAGCTACTGGGAACAATAAAGGACCTCTGACTCAAAGCTTTCATTACCGCGCGTGTGGATTTTGTCGCTAAAGCTATACATACATTACGGGCATTTTTCATTCTAGCTGCTTGTGCTTTTATTGCTATCAGTGTTACAGCCCTCTTTTGAAACGCAAGACGGAGCGCGTACTCCACAGAGAGTAAAGTGGAGGTGTACACACTGCTACGCTACTTTGCTAGGGGAGGAGGAACCAAGAGATTTTCTTTTCTTTCCGGCGAGCTCAGTGCTGTAGTTACAATGTCTGTGCGGTGCAGATAGCCTACGGGTAACGACGTCCGTAAAAAAATAAAAAAAAAGGAAAAAAATAGAAAAAAAGCTTCTCCCTGAGCACTATATGCCTCTGTGTGTGTGTGTGTGTGTGTGTGTGTGTGTCAGGGCTTTGCAGTATGGATTTGTGGAGGGTGGGCAGGCAGTGGTTGTAAATAAGATGGTAAAAACTAGAACACAGGCACACAGCTGCACTAGCGTCTGCAGTGTGGAGATAAAGATGGCAGACCAGGCCCGGATCCAACATGTCAGGCAGGAAATCACACAACAACGGCTCAGCTGCAACTCCACAGGTCCCAAACTTACACAAAACCGTCTGGGTGAGGTTGTGTGTGTGTGTGTGTGTGAGTGTGTGTGGCTGAACGACGTGGTGAAGAAGTCACACTGCAGTTATTTTGACAGATATTGCGACTGTTACACGATTTCAGGGGAAATGAAATCTTCATGTTAACTCAATATTATCCTTTTATCACCCATCAGTAGAATCACGTTGCAATCGAGAAACAATTGCGGTGATGATACCAATGATAACAAGCCTATTTTTAAATTCAAAAGCTGATACGATTAGGCATGAAATATGTGAGGGAATGCTATTTGAAATTTTTAAAGGTTTGTTAGACACATCTAACATTTCCATATACATATTTCCATATATTTCCGATAAACAGTTTGATTATTTAACCCATTTTTTAAAGCCATATCGAGATTTATGTTGTTATTGGAAGGCAATCCTTATGAGTATCGCTTTATTAATTTAATCTATATCACCCAGCCCAAGTGGGAATGACCTTTTGGCATCATCATTCTCACTTTCACTGAAAAAACTAATAAAAAACTGAAAAAACTAATAATTTTTTTTTTTTTTTTGAC
>OMLB01010354.1:1989-16165 GCA_900302555.1 Myripristis jacobus | reverse complement strand
TGTACTTGTACTTTTTCAGATTTTTTTTAAGTCAGTAATTTTACTTAAGTAACATTTTTTCTTGAGTTTTGTCCTTCACTGCATTTTAAATCAGATCCATCACAGAGAACAAATGGTCACTGACAGATTGTGGAACATTTCACAATAAAAGCCGCACAATGAAAAACTGCAGGTGATCGATGGGAGCAAGGGCCATTTAGACTCAAATGGCAAAAATGTGGCAAATAGCAGAAGAAAAAAAATTCAAGTTGAGAACCATATAGACTCAGTCATCATATTATGTGCTTATTCCACATTTGTCTACAAGAGTCTACAGGGTCCTCACTTGAACCAACACTGCAATTTTGCAGAATGCACCTTTAAAAGCATGTTGTTTGTAGCATGTTTTCTCCTCTTTTCTAACTGCATGGAAAAGATCACAGCTAACACAGTTACTATTTGGAAAAAGTAAATCAGTCACTTTTACTGCCAGGACATTTTGAATGAGCCACTTTTTACTTTTACTACAGTAGATTTTTACAGCAGAAATTCTACTTCTACTGCAGTCAAATATCAGCAAAGTAAAAGTACTTCTCCTTGAGCAGCAGTTTGCAGTACTCTTTCCAACACTGGTAATCATCCACATACTTTCTGCTGATCCTTTGAGTTTTATTTTTACATTTGGAATTTGTCTGCTGTTATTGTGTGTTTTCCTCTTTTGGCCTGCTGCACTCTTTAATGACTGGTGGATGACGGCCGCACCCGGTTTTGTCATCTAAAGGTGTGTGGTTACTACTAGAGAGGAAACAGCTGATAGCAGTGCCGGCGTGGGGTTAACCGTTTAGTGTCCAGGTTGGATTTTCAACAGCTGTGACAGCTCTGGTCTCGCTCTCGACTTGAAGTTTTTGAAAACTTACGCGCTGCTGGGCTCGTTGGCTGCTGCCACGGTTTTGGCACCGTCCACAGCGGAGTTGAAGTTCTTGATGTTCTCTGAGGAGTAGAGACCGGCGGGGTTGTTGTACTGGCTTGTCACCACCTTGGAGCCTGCGGGACTGAAGGGCAGAGCGCTCCTGTTGTGGGCGGAGCCTATGTGTTTGACCTCCTGTCAACCAAGACAAAAAACTTAAGTTAAAACTCTGTGTGAAACCATGCACTTGGGGAATCTGCTATTTAATTTGTGCAATAAAAAAACTAACTGACTGGAACATGCAAACACATGTTGCACACACAACCACTGATGCCTTCAGATGAACTCTTACTTTGAAGTTTTCTGAACAGCCAAATGTGCTTTTGCTTCCATAATAAATCAAAAACACTTGGTGTATGACTGTTACATAAGACTGGAACATAACCAACTTCCATTTTTTTGTTGTTTTTAACTATTAATGCACACCATGTTGCATAAAATGTACACCCTTTGACTAATGAGATTTGGAAGCATCACTTCAAACAGTCCTATTTGCTTCTTCATCTGAAGGCTTCAACTGCTGCCTGTAGTTAGATGCATGAAAACAAACAAAAGTAGCATAAAATATAGTGGTATAATGTATGACTGTGGATTCTTCCTGAATTACAGCTGACCAGCGAGCAGCCTTTGAAGACGTCATGCCACTGGCATTTCATCAAAGTGAGCGCATAAATACCACCAAATCCAGCTCATGCTTCACAGTGGGAACATGGAAATGCCTCCAAATATAGCTCATGCTTCAAGCATCTGACATTTAAATTATAACCCAGTCTCTTTGCTAGCGAGTGACAACAAAGCTAGCGGGACTGGAGATGTAACTGACATTATTTACATGGAACAATGTTATCACAACCTCAAAGGCATGACATGATCTTTTGAGTAAATAAAATCGGTGAAGAGGCATCCAAGTGACGGACAGACAAGTGCTCGGTGTGTTATGTGTGAGCGAAATGCTTCATTTGTGACCAGAGACGCACAGACTGGGACAAAACACACGGTTCCTACATGAATTCACACTTTGGCCTCAACTTTCCACTCAGCCGGCAGGAAGTGAGTCTTGCGTCAGCGCTTGGCTGATAAACTACCGTCTCCTAGGAGATCTCCTGTTGGGAAGTAAACAATGACTTCATCGCTGGCAGTATCAAGCAAAAAACCCACAAGCCTCTGCTGGCCTGCTGGGAATGTGCTGGCTTCCAGAAAGCATATGGCTACCTGTACATGGGATTTCCCATTTCTGGTTTCGCTCTAAATGACAGAGCCGGGTGAGTCATTTTAAAGGTTTAAAGTCCTACAGTAAGTCCATCTTTGATGTTGAGTCAGCAGACACGCACCTGTGGCTCCGATGCAAGATTCATCTTGTAGGGATGCGTCTTCCCTTCCTCTGATGCAAGCGGCGACCACATTTTAGATTCTGACCTAAGAACACAGGAGGAGCAAACAAAGGCTATAATCATGAAAATGTGTTTAATTGCACTGTAAGACATCAAACCACTAATGCACACACTAAAAAAGACTCTCACGGTTAATCGGAGCTGGAAAATTATTCTTGATCTTAAGATTTGCTGTCATCTTCAAACAAGAACTTTTTTTTCCCGTTTTTGGTGACCAAACACATTTGCTTCAGCCTGCCTGCTGACTCTATTTCAATTCACCCGCTGCTGATATCATTAAGTTACCAGACTGTCATTATGTAATACAATGATACCACACAGGATTACAACATAGCACATCCATCTCAAATTGAGGACTACAGTAAAACCAAAAGGCGGTCTTGCCATTCCCAAAACATGAATAAACAAAACCATGTCACTCCCAGAACAGCTGTGCTGTGGCTGAGCGGTCTCAGATTACTCAGAGTTTTTCAGGCCCGAGGCCATGCGGAGCAGACAGGCACCCGTCGCCACCTCCTACCTGTCTATTGAGAGGACCATCTCCTCCACGCATCCCTTGATCTTGTTCTGTGCTTGCAGGTGAGTCATGTTCTGCGTCGGCTCTCCATCAATGGCCAAAATCTGGTCTCCGATGCACAGGTTGGCCTGGGCCGCTTTACTCCCAGGGGTGACCTGCAACATCAAAATCACCCAGGATTTTTGATAATAATTCACGATACAGGAGTTGGAATTGTGAATTTGGATAATGAGCATCGAATGTTACGTACTTCATATCTTTTTAAATATTTAACCCCAAAAGTAGAGCAAATATCACTATATCTCTGACCAAATACCTTTATATCGATCTTGTAACAATACTGTAGGAACTATTAGTGCTTTCATGGTATACGGACACCCAGATTTATGACAGTCATCAGTAATGTCTTCAGTCTAAAAAGTTCAGAAAATCACATTCCTTCACTGCAGCATAGCCTTTAAAACACTTGCTATATCACATCCAAAATATAAGACAATATCAACTCTCACATCACATTATAAATATCAATATATCATTATTATTATGGGGGAAAAAAGTCAAATAGGATGTTATAACTTCTCATTCCTCCTGGATACAATCCCATGATGCTCTCAGGAACTGCAACTCGGCTCTATTGTTTATCTGTGACCTTCAAGGACCTTTATTCACACAGGATTATTTATAGTAAACATGTGAGAGAGGCTGCTGGCAGAGTGTGGAGAGGTGTTTGTCAGTGAGCGGCTCGACCTGCCTGGAGGGGAAACACCAATCAAAGATAAACAGCAGCCCGCTTCAGGCTGTGAGGGTTAAGGGTCAGTTTTTTTTTTTTTTTTTTAAATTCCTCATCACTTTTCCATGGGCGGAGTGACCGGTGCAACAACATTTATGACCAGGAACAGCAGCAGACGCCACCCCGGGCCAGGATGGCAAAGCACAGGCTGGATTTTATTGGCATGTGTCACAGTCAAAGCTGCTGAATAGAGTCACTGTAAAACTCTTATCACGTTTGTAACACGGATTTGCATCGGTATATCCTAAACATCGTATCCTGTTGTGGGACTATGACCTACAAAAGTTATCAATTTAAGTCTCTGTGGTTCTCAAAGTGAGGTCCGGGGACACCCAGGAGTCCTGAAGACAGCTACAGCAGGTCCTCAACAAAACGAGGAATAGTTTAATTTCACTTTTATCTCATTCATTTCAGCTGAGCACAGTGAGACATTACATGAGGATATAACAGTCAAAGAAAATTAGATAGTCCATTCCTCACAGTTTTCACTCTCCCCACCCACTGTGTGCATAAGTGTCTCACTTTAAAGTACACAAAATGTCACACTGTGTACACACAGTGTCCACTTGTGTGCGTGCTCACACCCAGCATCAAAACATCTCCTCAGATAATAATAATCATTAACTTTATTGATGGAGGGGGGTGTCCTTGATCAAACGGCGTTCTTGGCTTAATCTGTATTTATTCCGAGGGCTCTTTCTTGATGTAAAAACACTGGAAAACTTAACTCCCGATTGCTTCTGGCTGTGAGAATATTTTCGTAAGGGACTGGGATGAACCGATTCTCGGCAACAGCAGCAACATACCCAAAACTACAAGCCGAAGTGATACCGCTTCATGTTCCGCAGTTAAAAAGATGTTTTGCTCTCGAAAGGAAACAAAGAAAGGTTACGGTGTCGCAATCGTGGGACAAGGCCCGGTGTGGTTACAGTAGACCACAGTGTAACCGATTTCAAAGATAAATAAATAAATAAATAAATAAATAAACTTACCCGGGAAATAGTCAGCGGCTGCTCGAAGTCTTTCCCCCCGACCAGCCGGAAACCCCAAGGCCCGGGACCCTGCATCGCTACCCGGACAGGCATGTTGCTGGTTTTCGCAGGACAGGACCGTGTATGTGTGTGTGTGTGTTTGAGTGTATGTCTGTGTTTTCGTGTGTTAGAAGATCCTCTCTCTTACAGCGGCCCGCTCACTTCCTACCACAGATGACATGTGCTGTGATCGATAGTCGAAAGTTTCGCTGAGGTTAGTACAGCATGGGGAGGAGGAGGGAGGAGGAGGAGAGTCCTGCGGCTCCGCTCGGACGAACAGACTCACAAGTTTACACGCTGATAAGAGCGCAGGCAAAAGATCGCGTATTGGTACGAGGAATCACTCCATAGGCTGCTGCTGCTGGTGGCGGTGGTGGTGGTGGGCAGAGGCATAAGAGGGCGTGTTTTTTAGTCTAGCTTGACTGAATTGACTTAAAAGGAAAAAAAATATAAATACATAGGCCTAAATTACAGTTCAAGGTTGAAGTTCACATAATTTGGCTTAATTCGGACAAAGGTTTAAAGGAGCATGAGTCAAATGAGTAAAGGAGGAAGAATATAGGGCCGAATGCTAAAAGGACAGGCGAAAATAAAGGTTAAGGAAAGGAAAATGATAAAAGGGTGGGCACAACTTTACATATTATATGTCCTTATATATGTTGGCTAGTGTAGAGTGCAGGAACTATGAGTTAGCGAAATCAGTTTCTCATCTATTTTAAAAAAGAGTATTTTCCACCTTTCCTACCTTCAATGGATGCCTCCATGTACTGTGGAGTGAATGAAGGTTGGATGGCTTCACCTTATCATACATCAAAATGCAGACCAGCCATCCCTCATTCTTAAAATGTAGTTGTTTTGTCCACGTATCATCTCCACAAACCCAGACACTGGCTCAGTCCATTTCTTACAACAGGGGCCCACGAGACTTCAGTCTGGGTGACCCTAAAGGGTTTTGTTTGTGGCGTAAACACATCCGTGTTAAAGGCAATATTCCACACTACATCACAGTAACCTAAAAGTTGAGAACCTACAGTAACACACCATTCACTTTCTTTATGCCATGGCCTACTTCTTATTATGTCTTTCTTGGTATGTTGCCGTTATGAGACAAATGAGTTGAGATAAACAGAGAAAAAAAGTCTCAAAAGTGAAGAATAAATTACTTTTCTCCAAAAAAACCCCAAAACAAAGCAGAAAACAAACAAACAAAAAACAACTAAGCTTAAAAACAGATTGTTGCCAAGTGTGGCCATGGTACTATTAGTTCATAAGTACTAAAACTTATTTAATGAAACTAACTTTTACTTTGTACTTTTTTTTCTGAAACAAAAGATATCTGAAACTTTTTTTGTGTTAATTTGATTGTATTGATTGTTTTTTGTTTTTTTTTTTTAAATATATATCATTCACTCAACTTCATCTCCTCGTTAGTATAGTGGTTAGTATCCCCGCCTGTCACGCGGGAGACCGGGGTTCAATTCCCCGACGGGGAGGAATCAATTTTTTTTTTACAATTTCGTTGTATCTTGTATGCAATGACAATGAAGGAATTCTGATTCTAATTCTGATTCTGATTCTAATTCCAATTCTAATTCTAATAGGCCACAGAGGGCAGACTCTGGTCCATTTTGATAGCCGGAAAGAGCTGCAGAGTGGTACCTCTTTCCTCTTACCCCGTCTCAGGCCAGCGCCAGTGTTTGTCTTCGGGATGTAGGCCTGCCGGTACGTCACCGTATTATATGCAAGCTTACCATTTATGGTAGAGCCAAATCCCAGGATGTGGAATGTGCCGCTCCCAGAACTTGAATTCCTGCCAGGGAATCGCTGCTGGAAAGTGGAGGAGAAACAGCAGCCGGCAGGCTCACTCAGACACGTCCTTTCTTGTGGCCTTCTCGGTCGTGTGTGTTCATAACTCGCCTCCAGGCCTCCTGGCGATAGATAGTCTCCCTCCATCACAGACTCCTTTCAAAGGGGAATGTGCTGTTCCGGGCAGATGAGGTCAAATAAAGCAGTGAAAAGTACTTTTACTTCCAAAAAAACAAAAAAAACAACAGCTACTGACTGTGTGGCAGCACATTTGTCAGGTTTCCTCAGCAGCCTAATGTGTTTCTGCCTTTGTAACGAATCTGTGGTTGTAAGCATGCCTTCATAGACCTGACAGTTATTGTTCCTGTTATTTTTTGTTTATTCAAACATGTTACAGGAACAAAAAAAGCTGAATTTCTGCATTTCTGTGAAACTGGTTCCCCACTGGCTGGGCTGTGGCCTAGAGGAAAACAGAGGGGTCAGGGGTTATGTTCGCTTGATTTTTTTTTCTTGTTCTGCTACTTCCAAAAAGAGATGAACTGCATGAATTCTGTCATCAGATTTCACAATCCACAAGCTGCTTCTGAGCCAGCCCAGACAGACTACCAGCTCCACCTTTGGCTTGGTGCATGGGTACATTTGCAACTGCTCATAACTTCAAGTGTTGCACAATTATGTGCAGTGAATGTGAGTGCAGGACAGATCACAGGCTCATAGCCTTCAGAAAATACACCTGACATGAACATTTTGCATTGCAAAAAGTATTGTGTTACAGCCTAACCAGGCCTGCAAGAGTTCATACAGGTGGCATTTACTGCTTACAGTACTAATAGGCAAATGTTGTTTAATCCAATGTAAAAGCACACTGTGCAAACTGAGGGTGGTTTAAAGGAATAGTCCAACGTTTTGGGCAAAGTAGTTTAACTTAAATTTAATTCCAAGATGTTTATTTCAAATAAATAAATAAGACAGCTTCAGAGCTGCTGTAAGGTTTACTGTTTTAACTTTGATGAAGCCCGGCTAACGACTCCCTTAGTCTTCAAGTCTTAATGCTAAGTAACACAAAATGCTATCCACAACAACCGAACCACTGGACGTCCAGAGATGAAAAAGGTACTGAACATCTTGTCTCAGTCTGGGGAAGTCAGAAAAAAAGTTATTATGCCCCCAAAATTTGGAGTATTCTTTCAAAGTGAGGACAATTTCCACTCAAGTGACAAAAAACATAGAATAAACAGAACATATCAGAGTCAGGATGACAACGAGAAACACGTATTTTCTTTCTTTTTGTCTTCTTCTATTTCAAAATGGTTAAAACGGTTCTCACTTCAACGGACCCTCTGTAAGTTTGAATGGTGCACCAGACTTCAGCATATAATCCACTCTTCTTTAGAATCTGCACCAGAAATCAAAACAGGTCATACCTCCAACTGGTTTATATAGTTTATTAAATATTGCATAATACTGAAGTCACAGCAGTGTATAGTATCATCTTTATTTTAATATTGTCAATGTAACAGCACTGCAAATTGAAGCAAACAAACCAAAACCTGTTGCAGGTTGTGCGTCTCGTCAAAAACTAATCCATTCTCATGATTATTAATCATTAATTTGAAGCATCGTGTCACACTTTAGGTACTTGCACAGTAACGGACAAGTTCTTAGTAAATGTTCTCCCATCACAGAGACTAGGACTATGGGAAAACAAACGGTAATATTAAATAGATCATGGGATACATTTCAGTGATAATCCAAAAAAAAAAAAAAAAAGTAAATGAAAATGAGGCACAATTTTGCATCTAACATAAGGCATTATGATCGTCACAAATGGCAGCGTAATGTTCGAATGCGTCAAACTTCCTGTGCTCAGTAATTCTTCCCTCTGTGCTTTTCCAAAAATCCTTCAGGTAAATAAAGTGGTGCAACTGATGAGAGAGCTTCATTAGATTTTCCCTATCACTTGCAATCTATTCTTTTATTTTACATATTTACAGTCCTTGTTGTGCCATGCCACTCAATAATCTGCATTCATGATGAAAGGTCTGACATTTTTTTTTTTTTACATATTATGTGTACACTGCACCACATTCATATTTTCATACATTCATACATCCTGTGATTTTTGTTTTTATGGAGCACAATATCACATAAGCATTCTGTAGTGACCTTTGTGTTAAGAGGTGACTAAATGAGTGATTTTTTTTTTTGTTTGTTTTTTTGTGTGTCAAAGTCCATTATATAGTCTGTGAGGCGGCAGCACACACCTCTCTACAAATTCATGTCTTTCTGTTGGGAAAGAAAAAGGCATCAAAGAACAAGCCATTAGCATGGGAAACAGCCTGCAGCTCAACCAACCAACCAATCAGCACATTCATGAGAAGCTGGATTCACACAGGAATGAAAAAAAAATGTTGTTTTAGCCAGAAGTGGAAAACAAAAGTCATGCTTTTGCGGTGTAATAAAATACCTGACAGTCGTATCAGTGCTACACAGGCGAACCCACAGTGCGGTGTATTAGTGTTTTTTTTTTTTTTTTTTTTATCTGACTGAGAAAACACCCCCCCTCCTCTCCTCTCCTCTCCTCCCGCTGGGTGACGGCAAAATTGTCAGTGCTGATCTCGCCGCAGTGAGAGACATCCTATCTGTTTCCACAACAAACGGCAGAGAGGATGAAACACCCACCGCGGCTGCAGTGCATTCTCTAAACTAAACTTAATAAATCACTTAAGTGGCAGCCACATAACAGCTTCAAACCATATCCCAGTCAGGTCCATGTTTATCATCACTGCACGGCTGTGGCTTGCACATTCAAGACGGAGGAAATGAAAAGATACACCTGGCATACTCTTATTAGATCTAGGTGCTGTTAGACGCATCGGTGCTTTCTCTTTAAATTCATCATAGTACATTTTAATTTCTATGTACTTAGCAACTCTAAAGAATTATATTATAAAGGTAGGGCCTAATGATAGTCCTGCAGTGCAAAAGAAGCGTCTACCTTTTGATTAGACAAGTACGGATTGGGGGAAAATGCAGATTGTGTCTTAGGATCAGACAGTTTTGCAGGTAACTCCTAGTTCTTGTAGTGATCTGCTCGCAGCGGCAGGTAGATTCACCGTGTCCAGACGTGACGGTGAAGTCGGTGGTGTTTGACTTTTAAACGCTTTCTTGTGATGTTTCTGGATTGCTCCGTGTGGCAAATCTCAGCCGAGCAGGTTAATACAGGCACTAAGAGTTATTTGCAAGTGATATTTGACAGCTCGGCTTTGAGGGGGTGGGGAGCGATGAGGAATTCGATTGAAACAAAGGAAAAAAACAATAAGTATCATCTTTTCCATCTGCACTGTTTGGAGGATCTACTCTGACATATGGAGGCCGTTACAGAAGCTGATGATGCTTGAGATGTGGGAGCTCTTGTTCTCGCAGGAAGACGGCTCTGATGCTTTGATACCGACGTTCAAAGCAATCTTTCCTCAGGGAGCTGTTGTGGCTCGAGGACCAGACTGTTAACCCTGTGATGACTCTGGTTTCTCTTAAGCTAAACATACAAATACTGAGGCATCGGTTTATAGTGTGTTTCATGCTCTGCACTGATTTCGTTGCTCGCTTAGATTTCATAATGCATGCTGTACTAATGCTGACCTACTACCTTATTGAATCATTCCAGTAACTGCATCACCTAGGTTGTGCACTTTACATATGAAAGTATTGAAAATAGCCACATTTGGAAGGCCTCTGTAAGGTTTCTGTACACATTTACATGGCTACAACACATAATGTCATCGAGGGCACGGTTAAAAATCTCAATATGCTCTTTAAAAAAGTATGATCGTTTACTAAGACACCCTGTCAGCTCCTCTACTGAAAAGATGCGATCGATTCTGCGTCCTGATTGATTAAATCTGTGATTATCTTGTGAGGTGGAATCTCCCTAAATGACCAAACAGGAAGTTAAGTGCTACCACGCCTGTCCTGTGGCTGCGCCGGAGCCAGGCTCGCTAAAGGCAAGCTGTCTGCCACCAGCTACCTTACACACATCAAACAGCTTACATTGCTTTGATTTTTCAAACAAGAGGTAGGACATACAAGAGGACACGTTTTTTTCTCTTTAAAACAGACGTGTAGAGGATTTGGGCTCTCACTTTTCTTAGACATGGAAAAGAATGGGTGTGTCTCATGTTTCATGTTTCACTTCTTACCATTTTAGTAGTTCTGTCATACACATCACTGTGTAATTGCTCTACAAACTTTGGATTAAAAAAAAAAGGCAAATCTCAACCGGCATCGGGTGCTTTCGGGGTTACACTGAGCTGTAAGCGCTCTGGTATTTTTCCAAAAGAAGCCAATACTATTTTCCCATTCCAAAAATGTACAGAGGTTTATAACATTCATTACATTGAATTTCCCACGCGGGAGCAAAAATAGATCCGTCAAAACATTTTGATTTAAGAGGCTTCGTATGTAATAAGACTACGGCTTAAAGTCTGTGCATTTAACTACTGGAGGAGTTCACTCTAAAGATCAAGCAGGGTTTCTTTTTTTTCCAATTTAAACCAAGATATATAGTTTGCTGGACACTTTTCAAGAATGAACCATCACTTTTAGTGTAATATATGTGCGGTATGTCCATCCACACACACAGATCTTTGTGTTTCTTTGGGGAAAAATAAACTGCTGAGGGGGTTAAGATTTCCTTCAATCATCATTATCCTACTTAGCTGATAATGAAAAACACCTCTGGTCCTGGAAGGTAGCTCTTGACAAACAGCTCCAATCTCACGTCACACAAATACACTTTTTTTCAATACCCAAAATCCAGTTCAGGTTGCAAGATCCACTCTTTGATCCATACACTGCTCTGCTGCTGACCTCCGACGTGAGGCGCTACGTAAACACTGGTATAAATCACACTGACAAAATGAGGCGATTACACGTACAATAAAAGCAACTGACATTTTGCGAGAGGTTTTTTTTTTTTTGAACAAAGACACTCTCCGCTTTGGGAGACAGGATGACTTCGGCCAAGAAGGTGTGTGAAATGTGGTCAAGGTGTACACCAGATACTGAGGTTTGGGCAGTGAGTCAACAGCTGTCTCCGTCTCCGTCTCGTGCACTTGGACATACCTCAGACCAAACCGATCACTTTCCCAGACAAATGGATCCACCTGGCTAAAATGACTATTCTAACCAACAGTCATGCGTGATAGTAATGACTTCCCAAGCTCAACAAGCACCCGAGTGTTACAGCCAGATCGCAAAGCCTCGCACTTTACAGTTTCACCTCCTTCACGTAATTCCCTGGGAAAGTCCCGAACTGTTTCGTCCTCTTTGAGGTTCCTGTAGGGCAAAGAGAAACACAATTCTAGATCAGGCATCAGAAAGCAAAAGTACTTTGTCTTCCCTTAAATGATAGGCTTGGCGTTTTTCCACCCAGCCTGTATTACAATCTTGATTCCCGTAATTGATTTAATTTCATTTACTGGTTTACTGAAAGGCAGACTATGCAGTTTCAAAGGAAAGGGTCCCTCACTTTGTTACGGTGTGGTAAAACTCAGTTCTTAAACTCTTTTACCCCATCATAACCCAAATTATAAGGGCATTTCCCTCTTTTATTTATGTTTTTGTGTACATTTCACATCAACACACTGGATTCAAGACCGACATTTTAAAGCGGTATATTAATTCTGTTAGTTTTGGCATGAACCTGAGGGGCTTTCTCCTTCCTCAGCCTCATCCTTAACACGAGTAAACAGAGCGCTGCACAGTCTGCCTTCAAAACAGGGACAGCCGACAATAAATGTATTGCACAGTGCTAATTTCCATCTGTTGTCCCTGGAGCGTATATACAATGCAAATATAGCAATAAAGAAAATGATAATTCCACATGACACTGATGAATACACCTGGAGGACAGCTGTGTGAGAGGCATTATCAGACCTTAATGACAACATGGCTGTCTGTCTTTCAAACTTTTTTTTTTAATACACTCTCTAATATTTGTAGGGATAGTCTTCCACTCTTTGGCTGCTACAGTTGAAAAAGCATCTCACAGCGTCAGCGCCAGCTTTAGTGACGAGAAACTAACAAGTTTGCAGCTTCTCTCTGTCGTTTTCAGCCTCTCAAAAAACACTGGTGTCGTTTTTAAAGACAGAAAACCAGCAGTGCAGTCAAAAATGCTTTGAAATTAGCTGCAAACCGTGCTTATGACAGGTTTTATTTGCCAATTTTGATACTACATTTCCTGTGTTTCTGAACTGCTCTCTGTGAAAGGTTACAAATGTTTTGGGATGCACTTCGCTTGTTCATAGGACATGCATAATGTTTTCTGAGAAGCCGACAACGATGTGCTGTGTATGATTATAATGATGTGAATCAACATTTTAATATGTCTTGGAATAACTGGGTTGAAAAATACTAAAATCTATCCTTTAAAGGCCCACAATGAACTAGCACCTCTATTTTTGTACAAAAATAAACACATTAGAACTATATTTAAAACAGTATGTGCAAGCCCTTCCTGTCACTGCGAGGAAACCCTATATGGATGGATGTGGCACAGCGACGATGGCTGTACTTCTGCGTGAGCCCTGAACATGCACATTGCACCCGCGTAAGCCTGTCCTGTCATTCTGACGAAACCCTATATGGATGGATGTGACACAGCGAGTATGACTGTATCTTCGAGGAATCTGTGCTGAGGCCCGCGGCACATACCAACAAACCAGCCGTCATCGCACTTCTCCATGACGCTGACGAGATCTCCCTCCTGCAGCTCCAGCTCATCCTCGTTCTGTGGCACGTAACTGTACAAAGCCTGGAAGCTGGAGCGGGACACGGCGGCGTTCAGAGGCAGGAGGACAAAGCAAAACAGCACAAGACACAAGCACATGAACTAAGAAGATACTGGACTGTGAAATCAGTAAATAAATAAAGGATCCGAGTTATAATTAGAATATTATGTCCTAATACCTTTTTTTTAATTTCAAAAGCAATACTTCTGACTGAGATGAGTAATTGCCAGGGGTGTAAATATTACACTTAACAGGGATTCAGTTCAATTCATGATTCACTAGTTGGTGAAAATATTTTTTTTGGAGTGATTCAATTCAATTTGAGTTTGTAAACCACAATCCTATAATTTAAGTCAATGCTTTACATCCATATAAACGAACACATGCAATAACATAAGTCTGCCCTTTTACCTCTGAAATTTGAAAAAACAACAGCGTGAACATGAACACAACTGACCCAAAAGTTATGATTCATAGTGATTCTGTTAGATTACAACCACTTTGTTTTTGTGATGAAGAATTGGGTATTCCTTGATTCAAAGCATGACACATCACTTCATCAGTTTTATTTCTTTATTTCTGCAGAGTAACTCAGTATACTCCTAGTAATTACGTATGATGAACAGACCTTACTTCAGCCAAAAAAAAACAACAACTTCTTGCTAAACTCATGATTTCCCACAAAAAAGAAATCACGTCATCCTAAGTGGAGCGTCTAGGCACTTGAAGTGTTGGACTGCATGAGAACATAGTTCCTGGCAGTAAATTTATGGTTTTCTCTTATCAGTTTGGACCTCGTTCAGTTACAGTTGTTGTAAAAAATAATAATGCTGATGTTTAACTGGGTGATGCAGATACTAGTAATGTCTGTGGGGCCTGTGGATCTACACACAGATGTACAGAT